>JZLH01S0198985.1:0-12315 GCA_001188425.1 Eucidaris tribuloides
TAACTACCAATATTGTATTTTTATAGCAAGAGAAGTTAGTTCCTTCAAAGTCACTTCAACAGTGTAGGCCTGCAGTATACGAAACATTTGATGATATGTAATGGAATTACAATTATTTGTAAAAGGGAGTGAAATGGAAAACATAATTTCTTTATTTACTGCAAAACTGGGTTTCTAGAGTTGCTCCCTTTTGTCATTGTACGATAGTGTATTTGTTCGTGGTAGAACAAATGTGAAGCGCTCCAAAGTGTGCTTGCAGTATGCAGAATGATACATGTACTCAGTTGAGGTTTTATGACAAAACCACAATGTGAACCCATATATCATTTTTGACTCCTCTTTACTGGAGAAGCTCAAATTGCATTGGTTTTTAAACCTTTAACTGCCATCGTGAAGTTTTGTCACAATTGAACACTTAATCCAGATAATCATCGCAGTTCAAACTTTACTTGTAATCCTTTTACATTTAAATAAAAGGTATCACTATTGCTTCTGTATTGTGTGAGTAATAAATAGTTTTATACAATGAGAAGTCAGTTCCTATCTTAGAAATTAAAGAAAACAATCTACATCTTGTTTTGTTACTAATTAATTTGGCATACATTGGGTTAGTTAAGCCAGTTGTTTTCTTCAACCAGAGTGGCATGAAACTTGGAGAACCTTTCCGCCAATAGGATGTTTAATGCATGTGTCTATGTACAGTGTCAATGGCCTTCTGCCCTGCAGGTGAAACAATGAAACCTCTAATTGATTTACAGCCATGTTAGGTGAGATAGTCATTATAAGAAACCCATGGAGATAGGAAATATACGAAAAAACAGATTAGATCAAGATATAGCTCTCCTTGAATTTGTGGCCTGCATGTTAGAATTTTTTCATACATGTGCTGTCAGAATTGTATACAGTAAGTTTGTCTACTCACATATGGAAGCAGTTGTTGAGTATTTTAGATACACTAGTTCTGTATGTCATGCTAGAATTAAACTTAACTGAAGTATATGTATTTCCCGGGGGGGCCAGTCAAATTTATTGCTGTACACATGCGTGACCAAAAAAACGCGTTTAAAGGGGTGTTTTTTCAGTTTTAGCCGCGGGCCGCGCGTGCATTTGTTAAGGGTATCAAAAACACAGATTTTCCAAAAAAAGGGTGGTTTTGAAAGACTGGTCAAACGTATTTAGGGTATGTTTCTTTCTTCAAAGCTTTTTTTTTAAAGACTGGCCAAACGTGTTTAGGGTATGTTTTCCCCCAAGCTTTTGTCTATTTAAGCTTATTGTTAATGTTAGCAAGTAGACAAAACTTGTTTAGGGGTCATATTCTGGCGACAACTTGTTTAGGGGCCAAAATGTGTAAATGAAGCCCGCGAAAAACTTGTTTAGGGGGGTTATTTTGCACACAGAGAAAAAACTTGTTTAGGGGGTGTCTGGAAATAATTTGGTCGCGCATGTGTACAGCATTATATTTGACTGGCCCCCCCGGGATGTATTTATACAGCACAGGCATACTATACCCTCATGCTACATACTGTACGTACAATCATGTACGTACATGTAGATGTATAAATACTCCCAATGATACTAACAAGTACATGTAAACATCAGACTGTACACATGTTTGTGTAGAACTAATGTACATGACATTTGTAATTCACAATTCTAGAAACAGATGTGTATCATCTGCAAGATTGAAACATCCACCGAAATGAATAGTTTTCTGCAAACTACTTAAATTTGTAGGATACATTGTTCGTTTTCTGAAAACATGTCCCATAAATCCGTGTCATTTGATAACTAAATGTTGAAAACAAACACTTCATGTTGCGAATTAAGTTGATGCAGGCGAACGTCGAGGCGTGGGATGGCGTTCTCTCTGCGACCCATGTAATTTTATCTTTCGGGACGGTGGGTACTTGACTGTGGGGACTGTATGTGTTGCAGGAGAATGCGTAGGTACATGTAATTCAAACTCTCAGCGCGTCGTAGTAAACATTCAACAGGTAGCAGGAATTAAAGGGAGCTATTAATTAAACTTCAACATTTGTTTTCAAGTTTTCAACAGGTAGGAGTGATTAAAGGATGATAGTACCCCACAGAATTAAGTTAAAGGTTAATGACATGATTGGGAACACTTGAAAATGCCTCAAAAACCAAATGAGTTGAAATTTATACCAACTATACACTAGCAGGAGTGAATCTCCCACCTGGGAGGATTTGTCTGTAATTTGTTTACTTAAGGAGAATCAAGCATAAACATACATGTAGGAGTATCTTAATTTATCCGGGGACGATAAAAATAAGCCCCATCGAGAGCCACACAGCAGGTTTCCATGCTATGAGTGATATTGACATTGTTTATTTTAGAATGAGTCAACGTTTGACTACAAGATTTTCACAGGAGAATCCTTGCATAGTTTACTTGATTCTAGAGTAGTTTTCAGCCCAAGTTGAGGACTACCCCCAATCATGTCATTTACCTTTAACTTCAACAACATTTGTTTTCAAGTTTTCAGCATACATTCAATAAATAATTGATTAAAAAGGCAGTTAAACTTGTCTTAGCAGACTCCTGTACAGTACAGAAGTGACATTCTGCCATAAAAGGACACTATACCAACTCTTCAGCATGTTAATCATCAACCTGTCCAGAAAAGACACCTTTCTATAAAGGACACTGTTACTCTTTCTGTTCTGTGTCCTTTCTATGTACTGTACATTTGATATGACAGCTGTGAGTGCACAGCTTTGAATTGAAGGCACTTAATGTTACAAAGTAAGCTACATGTCTCTTGATAAATAAAACAATAGCAAAGTTTGTGGTTGGTGTGTGTAGTACTCAGATTCTCTCCCAAAACAAATTAGAATGAAACAAAATACCTCTCTGCAAAAAAAGAAGAAGGAGAAAGTTGAAGAGGAGGAGGAGGTAGAGGAGGAGGAATGAGGAGGGAAGAAGAGAGGAGGAGGGAAGAAGAGGAGGGTGAAGAGGAGGAGGAGGAGGAGGAGGGAGGGGGGGGATAGTGGATAGTCACGTCTCACTCATGCTCACAAACCTTTTCCACTAAATAGCATCAATCAAGCAAATATTACATGATGTGCATTTTTCTGTTCAATTTAATCTTCATGCACAACAAGGACAGTTGGGTGACCAAGAGATGCAGTAAAAATCACCAGATTGTCCACGCACATAAATTAATACATACAGAGCACAACTAATACACATTCTGTAGATAAAAGTAAAGACACTAATCACAACTAACTTGTGACCACTTGCTAATTTAAGTTATCAAGTGTTTTTAGTTCCTTTATTTTATGGCATTGGCTACTCCTTCAAGCTATTCAGTTATTATCTACGTGCACATTCATGTACTTATTAGTAAGTAAGACGACCGGATATACACCAAAGCTTTTAGGCCTGGCCTCGTTGACGGTGCGGGCCGCGGAGCGCCGGCCTAAAGGCACTATAGGTGTAAGGATGCAAGAAGGGAGGCCGAGGCCCTCACCCGATTTTGGCACCGGAGAAGCTTTAAGACCTCATGGAGGTAGTCTCGGGCCGGCCGCGAAGGCCCGGGCCTATAGGCCGGCGCTATATCGGTGTAGAATGACGAAGGAGCCTTCGGGCGCCTCCCAATTTTTACCAGACTGCGATGCGGGGACGCTGTGTACTTAATTACACAATGCCCAAACAATGCCCGGACCGTACTTCCGGTGTATGTAGCGTGCAGGTAAACCGTAAATCAAACCAATTAAACAAACCATCGTAAATTTGAAAAAAGACAACAAAATACACGAACTATTACATTCGTTATAGGTATCCCTTTTGTCTTTATATAGTTGTACGATCTGCATTATATGCATCAACATTACACGATATGAAAAAAAAATGCTGTTTACTTCAGAGTCTCATTCCAACATTTTTTTAATCGACTCTCTTGCGAGAGACTTATGTAGGAATGCTATACGTGCAACGTGTATATCGATGTCGCGCATGAAAGAAAAAAAATCCTGCTGATACGGAGACACAATGCGGCGAGTTTTGGAAAGGGGGCCTTTAGGCCGGCCTAATATTTGGTGTAAATGCACAAAATTGCGGGCCTCGGGCCTTCAATTTAGGCCAGCCCGAGGCCGGCCTCGGGCCGGCCTTTTGGTGTAAATCGGGCCTAAGTAAGTAGTAAGTTGGGTACATTATTGGTAAAAAATATTTTGAAACTAACCATTGCATTTCTTGTTCTTGTTCTTTTCTTTTCCCCTTCCATATTCTCGTCTGGTTTCTCTGATCTGTTTGCCGGTCCAACATTTCGATATTCAGGTAAGAGGAGACAGTACATTTCTTGCATTCTTAACCCAGGAAAATAATGTAGTGGTAACCCCTGAATTGAACTGACATTATAAACTGAAAATTGTAGCATTTTTTTATGGTCAAAGTTTTAGTCATGGAATATGATAAGCAAGGTAATTTTATTGTTAAAAACAGTGCTCCCAGAAAATAATGTCCATCCTAAACGAAATGCACACATGCAAAGTCTCCACATTTGCAGGGCTAAAACCCGAGTCTTATTCCTAGCACTAAATCCAACTTATGGAGATTTGGGGACCTAATTACATGTAGACAATTTTATAAGGAAAGTAGGAAAAAGTAACTCCCACTCAAGTTAGAAATACACAAATAACTATTTTTTTATTTTGGTATTTTTCGTTTATTTTCATTACATCTGCAATTTTTTAAGAGATATTTTCATAGAACTTAATTTCCTGTTCTAAGTCCTGTGGAGAGGTGAAGAATTGAAGAGTTTAACTTTAAAACAAGCTAAATCCATAAAATTAGGTTTGGGGAAAAAGTGATATTTTTCAACATGTCTGAATTTTTGCAATTTAAAATCAATTTCATATTCTAGGAATTTTGAATTTGTAATTCTAATAGAAATGAAAACCAAATGGACATTATAAAACCAAATTTGATGAAAATTGGATTTAACACTTTTTAGAACTGAGCTCGTCAATTCTTTATATCAGATTAATAAAACCATCTGTACTTTAACAGTGTTGTGTCTGAGGCTGGCCTCGAGGCCACTTTCTGGTGGCCTCTGTCTCGGTCTTGGTCCCGATCCAAGTCACCTGTACAAACCCTATGGAAAGATTGTGTTTTGGGGCAGCCTCGGTCTTGGCACCTGTGGTCTCGGAAACATTACTGGCATTCAACTACTTCCTCACATCAAAATGTAGCAAAATGCCCTCCAGTCTTTAGATCGAATTGCTTCTCCACCATGACCTTGTAGGGGTCAAAAGTCAAATAGCGTGTGCTCGACTATTTGAAGCTACTATTGACCTCTTTGCCAGAGCAACCAGGTCATCATGGATCTGGGGTACACTTGCACCTGTGCAGTGCTGCCACCCTCCTGTTGCCTTTGTCTGATCGTTTCCAAACTTTCAGTGGTCGCTATGACAATGTTGGTAACCATAGCAACAAGGTGTTTATCCTGGTATGAGTTTGTATGGTGTGTGTACGTTGATGAGTGTCATATTTGACAGGTTTACATAGGTCATTATTGATTCATGACTCTCAAAGCAGAGACCTAGTATATGTGACATGAGATTTATGTGGAACTCTGTACTCAGTGAGGTATTTTAAGCATCCAATGATTCTGCTCTGATTTAACTCTTAAT
Source organism: Eucidaris tribuloides (assembly GCA_001188425.1). Classification (NCBI taxonomy): domain Eukaryota; kingdom Metazoa; phylum Echinodermata; class Echinoidea; order Cidaroida; family Cidaridae; genus Eucidaris; species Eucidaris tribuloides. Next base: position 5,656 of record JZLH01S0198985.1, read on the forward strand.
GTTCCAAGGAAATTACAGCTGTATGGACACTGCATTATGTGGTGCAGATTTGCGACTTCGGCACGTTAAGAGTTAAAGCCCAAGTGTAGTCTTGGTCGATCAGACAACTGTTTTGCTAATCTGAATTATTTTATTGTCACTCTTTACATCAGAAAACAACATCAAACTTACTGAAAATTGTATGTAATAAATTTGGGTTTTGATTTAACAGAGAGCATCTAAAATGTACATTTCCTATGGAAAAATGGTCGGGGGCAGGGACTTTTTTTCTATGTGTCATCAATTTCAATAAAGAAATGGGAGCATTCCGGAGCATGTGATATCCAGGACAGTATTAGATGATATAGGTCTATATCTAAAATCACAATAGCTAAAAAAAAGGCAATTTTTCACCGTTTACCAAAACTATAATTGTGCTTCAACTGAAAATAGCATTAAAGGCAGTGGATCTCATTTGCAAACATCCCCGCAGACCAGGAAAAGGTAACCTATGCCCTGAGGCTATTGATGAAGGGCATGTCTGTAAAATCTGGGGGTCAGTGACTGCCTAGAATTTGAAAAATGCAAAAGAAAAACAATAGCCGTTTAGTGTACGTCCTATGGTAGGAATTTTTTTCTCGTGAGAAAAAAATTCAAACCCGAGTCTAACGGTCACTATTACTCTACTAAAACTGAGTTTCTAGCTCCTTTATTTTGCCAAAGGTTCCCAGATGGCATTTTCTACTAAATGTTATTGTATTTACACAATGTTAATTCTTAGGCATGCAAAAGAGATCCACTGCCTTTAATCTTGAAAATGGGATTTAACTTGTTTCCTCAGAGATTGTGTAATTTCCATAGAGTTTACTGTCACACTGCGCCATCTAACGATTCCGTCTGCCTCCGTCTAAAATATTTACCTCGGACGGTGTCAGACGGTGGCAAATGGAATACGATAGAATGGAACAGAACGGAAAAGCACCGTCTGTAATCCAATTGAAAAATGAATTAAAAGTCCAATAAACGTTTAATAAACGTACGCGTATGTTTTTCAGATGGAATCGTTAGACGGCACAGTGTGACAGTAGCTTTACACATCCCATTTCCGCACCAACGGGCTCAGACAGTACTGCGTATGTGTTTGGTGTTTTCGGTGCCTATGAAGAGTGAAACTCTACATACATGTAGGCCTACATAGTTTGATGGAAGATAAATTCGTAAAAGCGATCGAGATAAATAAAGAAATCCTAAATCATACTCATATCCATTCATGAATACCACTGCGTTGCATTCAAGTTTTTAAAGTCATCCCAGTCACAAAATGATTGACATCTCACAACTCGACCACAAGAGGTCTCACTTTTTATAGGGCCATTAAACGCAAATTCTATCACTTTAGAGTAGTAACCCATCACACACCGTCCATCAATCTTCGTCGGCAGACCACTTGTGTTTTTATTGACACTTTTATAGAAGCCGTTGAGTTTGTTAGGAATGGAAAATTTATTCCCCGCCATCTGACTGAAAAAGGGAGGAGAAGGTGTCGTTAATTTATCGCTGGAGTGGGGAAATGAAAGCAGAACACTTGTCGTGCATGTTTAGGAGCTGTGTCTGAGCTTCGCCCACTTAAGAGGTGGTGGCAGCTTAAATGGCTGACATAAGCTGCATTGTGCAAGTTGAATATACTTTTACTCCTGTTTGTTAACATACAGTATTCATAAAAAAAACACAAACATACAAAATTCCATATCATGTGGTGAATTATTTGTGTAGGTATTGGAGAGACTTGTAGCATTGCATAGTAGTTTGAGATACTGACTTGATTGGTGTGCGGAAGTGAAGTAAAATACTGTAGGACAGAAGTGAATAAGAGATTCTATTTGTATAGTGCAGTAGAAAACGTGAAGGAATTGAAAAAGATGACCAGTGTATTGTTCGAGAGCTGTTTGAAAATCACATGATCCACAACGCGCACATTTACACATAATAGGCACATCCCCTCCACTCATACAGACAGACAGACAGACACACATACACATACATGCGCACACGCATACACTCTCTCTCGCACTCACACACACTCTCGCACTCACACACACATACACACACACACACACACACACACACACACACACACACATGCACACTGGACAGACACAGACACACACATACAGATGCATACACACACACACACACACACACACACACACACACACACACACACACACACACACACACACACACACACACACACACACACACACACACATGTATGTTCCTATGTAGCAAGCCCACAGTCACCTTTTTAACTTCAGTAAGACTAACAAGAAGATTAGCCCAGTTATAACAAAAGCCAACAAAATGTGCCACAATGAAGAAAAAGGGTACATTACTTGGATCATGTGACCCATGTGACCCATGTCAGGTGACAGGGTCGTGACATTTTGCCTGACAGCTTAGAATTGTTTAGCTGTTGTAAAGAACAAGTATCATGTTCTCACCCCCTAAAATAAAATAATGGGCCTTTCGGAGAATGTGCAGTTCAGGAGCCACCATTGCACCTTTTGTGGTTGAAATGCTAATTCCCAAATCACCAGTTTTTCTTATTCATACAATCATTTTTGTGAGCATATAAAGATTTTATTACCACTTGCATTCCTATGTTTGCTGAATCTGAATGGTTGTAACAATGAAAATTTGGTTCTCTGGAGGCACACAAGATGGCGGTGTGCCAGCTTTTTTTTTTTACCAGATGCATCATGGAATTTCAACTTCAAAAAGAGAGTTTCATCCTGGTCCAAACATTTCTTACTTTAATACTAAACATTCCTGTGTTACATAAATTTGTAAATGGCAAACAATGATGTCAAGCAAATCCCCCTGACAAAAGAAAGAAATAATTACATTAACTTGGTTAAATCTGTGAAAAAAGAAACAAAAAGGCACAGATTCCAGTCATTTCGATTGAATTGCTTTGAAAGATTAGAGTACTAAAAATGTTATGTTCATCTGTTATGTGAATACCAATAAAACCCTACATAACCCTATGAGGTTCAAAGTGTATATAAACATACACCCATCCAATGGTCCATTAACCCCAAGAAGTATCAAGGAGGAAAACAAAATGAGATGACGGAAATGGCTTTGGACTGTTGCCAATGATGCAAAATATTTGAGTGCAAGATATCAACATAAGTGATAAAAGAGGTAAGGAGGAGAATGGCCTCTGAATACACTTGAAGGTTGGCAGTAAAGTTGGGTGTTGTTACCAAGATCTGTAACAATGACATGATGGATTGGAAAATGTTACTTTAGCCTGTAATGGCCTTATGATTTGAAGAAGAGAGGTGAGATGCAATGAGTTGAGTTGGCATGACTTGAGATGAGATGAGATGAGGTGAAATGAGATGAGATGAAATGAGATAAGTTGAGATGATTTGAGATAAGATGAGATGAGATGAACTGAGATGAGGTGAGGTGAGGGGAGGATAGGTAAAATGAGGTGAGATGGGATTAGATGGAGTAAGATGGGGATAAGGTGATATGAGTTTAGATACGGTGAGATGATTGTGATGAGTTGAAATGACTTGAGATGGGATGAGATGAGATGAGATGAGATGAACTGAGATGAGGTGAGGTGAGATAAGATGGGGTGAGATGGGATTAGATGGGGTAAGATTGGATGAGGTGATATGAGTTGAGATAGGGTGAGATGATTGTGATGAGTTGAAATGACTTGAGTTGGGATGAGATGACATAAGGTGAGATGAGATGTGATGTGATGAAATGAGATGAGGTGAGGTGAGATAAGATGGGGTAAGATGGGATTAGATGGGGTAAGATTGGATGAGGTGATAAGAGCTGAGATAGGGTGAGATGATTGTGATGAGTTGAAATGACTTGAGATGGGATGAGATGGTATGAGATGAGATGAGTTGTGATGAGTTGAGATGAAATGGGATGAGATAAGATGGGGTTAGATGAGATGTGAGATGAGATGAAATGACATGATTTGAGGAGAGATGATGCAATATAAGATGAAATGGGATTGGGTAAAATAAGATCACATGACCTGAGATGAGATGGGATGAGATGAGATGAGATGAGGTGAGATGAAATTAGTTATGGTGTCTTGAGATGAGACGAGATGAGATAAGATGGGATGAGATGATTTGAAGTGAGATAATATGATAAAAGATGAGATGGTATTGGATGAGTTAAGATGAGATGGTGTGTTGGTTTGGTTGACTTGACATAAGATGAGATGAGATGAAATAACATAAGATGACACTGAATCATAATAGTGATGTGATGTTATGGAATGAGATGAGATTATATGCAGTGATGTGATATGTGACTCTGAGATTATAAGATGATGTGATGGAATGAGATAAGTAGCAATGAGCTGAGATCTATAATGTGAAAAGACAAGGTGATGAAATGAATTATGAGATGAAATTATATGATCCTAGTGATGATGTGTTGAAATGAAATGAGAAGTGGTGATGTGATGAGATGAAATAATATTGTATGAGGCAATGACATGAGACAAGATTATGAGATGACATAAGATGGAGAGATAAGATTATGAAAGGAGTTGTAGAAGAGGATGGATAAGTTGAAATGAGATGAGGAGTCTCGAAATGAGGTGGGAGGAGAGATGATGTAATCGTGGAAGGAATGAGTTAGTATGTCATTAACTGTGTCATTAACTATGTCTTTCCACATTTTTGCTTCAAATGGTTGTGGTATGTTAGTAAAATTAGGAAAACCTAGGTAAAAAAATGAAGAATAAGCATAAGTTATTGCTTTCAAACAGTGATTCATCAATCAATCAATCAATCAATCAATCAATCAATCAATCAATCAATCAATCAATCAATCAATCAATATGAAATAAATATATTTTCCAATAATGTTCTCCACTTTATATTACAAGTGAAACAACATTTGTTTCCCTGTCAGAAAGTGGAGCTCTATCCTGCATCCATTCTAACAATATGGATTTGGAAAAGCTGTGAATGGTACTTGACATTCAAGTAGCCCTTGATAGATCCTCCACCACTTCTCTTGTGAGATAATACATTGTCATTAGTCAACTAGAATGAAACTGCCTGCAATTATGCTGATATGAGTGTGTCATAAAAGAATTTGTTAACTTCAGGGTATGCTTCTTTTTCTGCGTGAACAGGTACATGTGCTGTTTATGTCGGTGTATGTGTGTGCATGTATGTGTGTGCATGTATATGTGTGTGTGTGGGGTGGGGGATGTTGGCATGTGTATGTTCGTGTGTTTTGTGTGTGTGTACAAGTATGTGTACTGCGGTTGTTGAGTGTGTTTATTTTAATTCTTGTATATTAGTGGACAGTCAATTTGTATGAGACTTTTGTATAGGAACATTTTATGAAATCAAATGCTAGTATAGAATAAGCACATTTGTGTAAAATATAAATAATAAAATAGTAAATAAAATAAAATTATTATGTATGAAAAACATTACTTTAAGGATTTGCATTGAAATTAAAATGTTTTCCTGGTGGCCAAAAATTAGAGAAAACTCTTCTGGTGTAAGCGAAAACAACAAACAATAACAACAACAACAATGAAACAAATATGAATTCTGCTGAAAAGAAATTAATTAGAGGGGAATGACAGGTGTGGGTGCAGTCAAAAATACCACCAGAACCTAATTAATTTGTATACTTATGCAGTTTTTATACTAACAATTACATTGACTAGAGTTTATATTGAGATGGGAAGGAATTATCCTGAATTTGTCAAGTGGAAGAGAAAAGAGCTCTTATGATTTCTTATGCTAGCCATGAATTGAAGTATAAGACCATGATAGAAATTGAACCAGTATTCATGTCAAGCTACAATGTTTGTTGTAATTTCTGTTCATGGTTGTTTAATGAGGAAGCAACATTTGACCATGAAACTTTCACAGCAGGAAGTTTTGAAGAGTACACCTGAGACCTGAGTCGTCTATCATTTAACTCTTAACATGCCAGAGAATTCATACCTCTATGGTCTTTATGTATATTATTTAGTGCAGATTTTTTACTTTGGCACATTAAGAGTTGAACCCACATTGAGGATTACTTCCAGTCCTGCCGTTTCCCTTTAAACCAGCGCTGCAATTGAAGTTTGAAGTTGTAAATTTACACGCGTAAAAAAGGGAGTTATGTCGACATAAATTTTGACTTGAACTTTTTGCTTGCCACATGGCTGTGATTATCTAGCTGATATATGACCATGATCTTTGACAGGACTGAAGTTGAATGCATCCTAATTTGCAAGTGGCCCTCAGATTCTGACATCAGTTCAACAACCGTAATAGTTGAACTTCATACTCAGAATGTCGTTGACATTTTCTGTGATTGATTTCTTTCCATGTTTCAAGCTTATTCTTCACCGTCTGTTTGGAAATTTCCTTTCCGCATGTCTGTGGTTTCTTTGACTATTTTCTTGCGTGTAGTTTTGCTGCCAATTTTTGTTACCATCCTCCTCAATTTATGCTGCTGCTTCTTCATCTTCCTTTTCATCTCCTTCTTTTCTTCCTCCTCTTCCTTTTTCTTCCTCCTCCCCTGCTCCTTCTGCTTCCTTTTCTTTGTCGTTGTTGTTGTTGTCTTCTTCTTCGTCGTCTCCTTCTTCTTTTCCTCTTCTTCTTCTTCTTCTTC
>JZLH01S0198985.1:52052-65429 GCA_001188425.1 Eucidaris tribuloides
GTTTGGGGCATATATTCTATAGACCTGCTTGTTTTGAGAACATGATTTACGCCGTGGCTGGAGGGTTTCTAGAGCCCAACAAAAGATGATGCAACTGGTAACAGTTGTTCCTGAAGATACTCATCTGTTGTTATATTCCTGGATTCCCTGCAGCTATTGAGAATGAAGCGATGTCCTGTTCTTAAAGGGACGCGCCGCTCTTAATCTATGTACGTTTATTTACCTGACGCTTGCCCCTATTGCAAGGCAGTGCGTAACTCTGAACTCTATGCTACGTAGTGTAGAGTTCAGTGGTGCGTAACAACAATAGTGGAGCTGCGAACAGAATAGCCGTTGAGGGTCAGTTGGGTTCAGTTCGCCTTTCTTCGGGTGAATACGTGCTGCATAGGGAATTGCACACAATTCGTGCGCGCTCGTTTTCCGAAAGTATACGGGCATTCCCGAATATTACCCGAGTCAGGTCAGGTCCAAACGCCCACGACTTGCGACTTTACGGTCCCTTTAAAGTGAAACGGGTCTGTAGTGTACTATGATAAAATCATGATTTGGAGTTGACAGATCAAAGGTCAAGGTCACAAGACTGTCATAACATAATAACCCATTGAAGATGATATGATTTTGATATGACACGCTTTCTCCATAGAACCCAAACCAAAACTCGTCTTCAACAGGTTAATGTGATAAAAAGATGTGCTTGATATGTTACAGAGTCAAGGGAATATGATGATCACACACACGCATAAAAAAAACTTTGTTATAGCCTAACATTGAGTACAGTATGACCATCAGATATTATACTGAAATTATGTGTAAATCAATCAACACCTCTTCAAGGCTGTAGGCGACAAACGGACAGTTGATAATATATGCTGATTTGGACATTTGGTTTAAACGGTAAGCGCCCCATTTATAACAGTGTTAAATAGTTTTTAAAAAAAATAGGATCTTGCACCACTAATCACAACTTATTTGTACAATTTCAGAGAGATGTCTACTATACAGAGGATGCGCCTGGTCGTTCGGGAGCGCGGTGGGTTTCTGGCGCTGTATCGCGGCATCGGACCAGGAACGATTCGCAGCTTCATCTCCAATGGGACCAGCATGATCGTTATGGCCAACGCACAGAGGAAAGTCTCGGAATGGGGACTGAGAGAAAAATGAGAAGCATTAGATGCGATATATATATTTTTGTCCGGTTAATGTGAAGATGTGGTTTCTACAGGGTATTTATCAGCAGATAATTATCAGCAGATAGTAGAGGATTGCAATAATGATTCACAGTAGCAAAGAGTGCGTATGGTTGCTAGAGGTGTACAATGCACAAACGAAAGTGTCTGGATGAGTAAATGGGGACTTAGAGGAAAATGAGAAGCATGAAATGTGATATATGTTTTTCTCCGGTTAATGTGAATGTACTGTTTGTACAAGATGTTTGACGACAAGATAGCAGAGAATTGCAATATTGATTCACAATAGCAACGGATGTGCATGGCCACTAGGAGTGTCCAATGCACAAAAGTGAGCTGAGCTGAGGGGAAAATGAGAAGTGTGAGACTTGAGGTGTGTTTTGTTTCGTTAATATGAAAATGTTGTTTGTACAGGAATAAGGTAGCAAAGGATTGCAATCTTCATTCAAAATCAACATCGTGGTTTAGCATGCCACAAGACATGCCTTTGTACTTCTTTGTATACCCACACCAAACTAATGTGAAGGTGGTACATACTGTAGAAATCAGTTTACCGTTGGGTAGTCCGTAGTCGGGTGGGCGGTTTTTCCATTGGAAATATTGTGGATCGAACAATTTCATATGTTTTGGAGCAATGCTGATGAAATTTGGCACACACATTGGTTTTGAAATGAAGATGTTAAAAATATTATGTTATGAATGTGTCAGAAACTGTGTTGCCATTGTAACGACATATTATGGCGATAAATCTAACAAATATTGTGGATCTAACTTCTTCCTCTCTTTTTGAGCAATGCTCATGAATTTTGGCGCTCATATTGATCTTGGGGTGGAGATGAGCAAGACATGTGTTTTAGTGGGCTGCCTAGCGTGCTGGAAGGCACACTTGGCTTTCGCTTGTACAAATGGATAGATGTATGGATGGATGGATTATGTATCCCAAATGCCTCTTGTTAACCATTTCACACCAAAACGGTGAACCTCACTAAGAATGCAAACTCCGAATTTGATGACGCTTGGCATGTGGGTAGTGCCGGACACAAGTGTTACCAAAGCAAACTGATGACGGAAAATATGCATATGAATGACCTCATTTGCATAATTCTTCTGATTGGCTAATAAGAACAAAGGTGAAATTCAGCCACTCTCCATGGTGCAATTTCGACGCCGCATGGCATGTGGGTAGTGCCGGGTACAAGTGTTACCCGAGCAAACTGATGACAGAAACTATGCATATTAATGACCTCATTTGCATATTAGGTTAACCTTGACTGCTTCTCCAAGTCTGATTTCCATGCTGCTTGATATATGGGTAGTGCTGGATACAAGTGTTACCCAAGCAAACTGATGATGCAAAATATGCATATTAATGACCTCATTTGCATATTTCTTCTGGTCCTTACCTTTATATTCTTTCCACTGTATTTCAGTGGGAAATGTGAAGCCGCCCACAGGTTTATATTCTCTGAATATAGCAATTTCGAAAGCTGAGAACCATAAGATTCTAGTTATTGTCTGGGAAACTGCATTGTCAGGGTAACAGCATATTATGGTGATAAAACATGGTCTTGATGGGGTGGGGTATTAATTACCTTCAGCTATATTTCTAGGACGTGTTTAGCATTCACTGCTGTATTTTGTGTGAGTGTAAGCACTGCGGTCAGGTAATCTTCCACAAAGGTAAATATGGCAACCGCTGTTTCGGGTTGTCCGTTCATTTGTCTTTCTATACACTTCAATCTTGTTATTGTGATATACATGTACGTGGACTTCGATCATAATTAGCCTTGGCATGCACATGAATATTTTAGATGAACTGAGAACATTTTACATGATATCCATGAAATGTCAAGAATCAGTTTAGCATATTTCTGGGATAGCTTCACCTAGCTGTGTCCAGTGGCAGGAGGCTTACTCAAAAGACTTGTATTACGGTAGGTAGTGCAACATTTTCATCTCAAGATTGTCAATTGCTCGGGGTCAACTTGCAGTATCGTACTTCATTGGCCAATTGACATAAACATCCAAATTCAATTAAACTTACCTGTGCCATGAACAGTACCATGCTACTTACCCCGTCTTCATCTGTTATTGAGAGTAATGATCATCCGGGAAGTCATTCACACTTATTATGCATCAAATGGCTAAGTCTTGTGTTCAGATAAAACAAAAAAAAGTGGTGTTAACTTTATATTGATGGAAAAAAAAACATGGCAAGACAATATTTGATGCAAAGGTTGGCAATTCCAGTCTATTGCTTGTGTTCCGCAGTCTATTGTGTTTCAACAATTGATCAATAACAAACACAGCTCCATCTGAATTAAACTGCAGGTTATCTAAATGAAGAAGATGCAATGATTGCACTCTCTGCACTGAAACGAGTGCAATAAGTGTCACTAATTTCTGTGCTAATGTCTGAAGGTTTAGCGATCTCACTGGAGAAAGATTATGCAGATAATTAATAACCAATTTTACATCCCAGATTTCTTTATATCTAGGCATGGGAGGTCTCAAATTGAATACCCCTTGCATAAACTTACTAATGAGAGGGTGCGTTCCCGTCGTATGTGTTCCATCTCCGATTACCAAAAAGATAGCTAAGGCGCTCCTAATCGTGTTGAGAGCACTATAACTAAATTTTCTTTCATGAAACAATTTTGTCATGAACTCTAGCACTGAGTTCACTTCTACCTGTAGATAATTTAGATTTTTGTCTTCACAATATCTTTTCCACTGATTAATGTAAGTTATATACTGCCTTTTTGTGCCAGTCCTCCATGCTGCTGCCATAATGTCCACGGTGTCCCTTGCCAGACCTTTCATCTCGAAAGGTCTCCGCAGACTCTGCAAGATATAAGGTCAATACGATCATGTAAGGGATGTGGCAACTGAGAAACTGGCTGCACCAGTAACTTTTCGTGTCTACTATTATATAAATGGTGTATGATGTGGAGTGCACTATACTAGATTATGTGCACGACAAATGCATAATCATCCCGAGTGTGGTTTTATTTCAACGAGGCCGAAGGCTGAGTTGAAATAGAGCTGCACGAGGGATGATTATGCATTTGGAGTTCATATAGTCTAGGATAATGCACGACATAACATACACCATTTGTTATAGTAAATAAAGTGTATTTATAACAATGACAATTTTAATTGTGTAGATTGTACTGAACCTTGCGTCATGGAGCAGTACAGCGCGCGAGTGCAGTCAATGACCCCGGTATGCACTACGTATCATCGCGTAAACGCGCCGTGTGCTGCGCTGCATCACTGCACTGCAGCAGGGAATACGCGCTGAATTTTGCGCGCACATTACGCAAATTATCAACAGCGACAGCGTATCTCCAGTTTTTATGAAATTAAAACAGTTTCTCATCTTATATGAACAATATAATAGTGCAAGCATTGATCATGTTGGTCTCTCTACCAAAAACACATCTGTTAAGTCTTTCCCACGCTTCGTTAGAAAAGTCATGGCTTCAAAACGATAGCAAAGGAAAAAACAATGACTTATCTTCAGTCACATGAGATTGCCTCTTCATTTCTCTTGCAAATGCAAAAAAAAGTTATAGTGCACGACCGGTCCCTATAACGTAAACAATGAATGACACGTGATACCAATTTAGCCAATCACAAGCTGTGTTATAAATACACTATTTACTATATAGTATTAGTGGTTTGCCAATCATAATTTTGTGTAGCATTGGGAACCATGATTGTGTTGGCCAGTGTGGTACGACCATAATGCCCTTGGCCTTGTCTTGAATTATTTTTTTGATACATTTCCCTACTAGGCAGAATGGTGGAAATGTGTAAAACTTCCATTTCCCCCAAGCCATTGTGAATGCATCCGTTTCTACAGCATTGGGGTCTGGTTTCCAAGATACATATCTTGGTACTTGATTATTGAGACGTGATGCAAACAAGTCGATCTCTGGCTTGCCAAATTTGTCTGTTATAGTTTTGAATTCTGCTTTACTTTATCATCCATTCAATTTTGTCATTAAATATGCATGACATTGTGTCTGCCGCTGCTTTCTGCTCTTCTTGCAGGTCTTTGACCTGCTTGCCCAGGTCATCCCCAAGCAGGTTTTTTGATGAACCAACTGTGGTTGCCTTGCACAGATGTGAATACCGTGGGTTTATGTCCGGCCTGATGCTGTCCTTCTTCAAGCACGTTAACTCGAAATTTTTGTTGCACAAAATACCTAAAGCGTCTTGTTGTGTGTCTGTCAGTGTGTGCCCGTCCACTGACCGGGCAAACGCCGTAATGCCCTTCACTAGGGTTTTTTTTGTATTCGCTGGTACTTAAGGTCTCGCTGCCTTGTCTGCTGTTTAATGTTCTCCCAAATCGACCGTATTGATTTTGGGTACATCTAAAGCCGGGCAGTTCCACGGGCAGCTGAACTTGTCTAAAGTTTCTTGCATGTTCTTTCCATCCAACGGCTGTGTTGCCAAATATGTGATGGTGCTTGACAAAGAATTGTCCAATGGTTTGCCTACCCCCAAGGGGATGGCAAACTTTGGTGCCATTTTTGGTATTTCAGCAGTCCCACTAGACACCGTATTACCAGCACTAGCTACATTAGACATGTTTGAGTCTGTAGTACAGTCCTGAAATTCAACGTCCATTTCAGCTTCTTCGCTACTATAGAGATACGATGTGTGCGCACCGGCACCATACTCTTCATCATCACCATGTGGGTGCGATTCATTGCCGCCCTGAAATGTGCGGTCGAACTGTTCCGCGCTGCCGCCAGATAGTGTTTGAGATGCCACCAACAGTTTGATCATGTCTTCCAATCTGGTTAGCCGTCGATCTGTGTCCACATTATGGGAATCCACCGCCTGTGGTTTCTCTTTTTCGCCCGTATCGGCGTTGATTTTTGTTCCGGTTTTTCCCTTTGGGATCGTACCGGTATCTACGGATCGTGATTTGGTCTCCGTTGTTTGTTTACGTCTCCCCGACTCGCCTTGAGTGCGGGCTGCCGAATCGTGCGCCTGTGACTGTGTTCGGTTTGTGCCAGTTTTGGCAACCTCTGTAATGTCTTTTTCCTTTGTTTTCTTCATTCCTTTTTCGTCCATTTTGACTCATTCAGTGTTGTACAGGACGAAAGACTTGCTATTCTTGAAAAAACGATGCCGTAACTTGCAAATTTACGAAATTTATTTCGGTTGACTGCAAGCGAAACAATTTTTGTCCTAGCTCCACGCCATACGACGAACGTATTGACTGCACGTGCGCATGCACTGGGCGGGCTTCTTCACGTAGTCTCGAAACGAGACTTCGAAATAAAATAACTTATAAGATGTACTTGCATGGCACAGACAAAGTCTGCTAGGCTGTGTTATGAGCAAAAAAGGTGGAGTTTGGCTTTTTAGGCTTGAATGATTTCATTAACATTAAGGTCAAAGGTCACAAGTCATGGCAAGTATGAGGTAGAATTAAGATTTAATGAAATACAAGTTCATTAATTGCTATGTGCAGAATTGGCAAGGGTGGACGGAGGCATACCTATTTCTACACAGCAGTCAAGTTGCCCTAGTTTTTAGTATACCATAAGTACTGAATGCTGCATTGTTCTTATGTTACCTTGGTACAAGATTACACAAATTTTTATCTAATCTAACAATTTTTAGTGGTTTTTAGTGTCACTACAAAACAATGTAGATGACCTGTCAAAATCTATCATATCAATAACTGATGTGATCCTGAGGGAACAAAAAACATGCAGATTGTGAATTTGTGTTATGAAATATTTAATTTCAGTCAGAAAGTCATTACACGCACAAATTATCAAGTGCAATTTGTTAGTCCTCTTTGAGTAATACTAATTTGTAACATGTACTCGTTGGTCAATTATTGTGTTACCCGGAAAGGGAGCAAAACCCTATTTTGTGTGTGTCTGTGTGTGTGTGTGTGTGTGTGTGTGCGTGTGCGTGTGCATGTGCGTGTGCGTGTGCGTGTGCGTGTGCATTTGTAAATGCCGCCAGACGAGGACATAAGTATGACACTCCACATTCAGACTGGGGACCATCCAGAAAATGGGGACAGTCCGCGTTTCTACACCTGATGAAAATGATTGCAAATGAAAAAAGTAATCGTATGAGGGCATCATCATTTTTATGCACATGGGCATCCCCGGTTTTAACAGAGTGTGTCTGCAGTTGGCGGTAGAGTGTCACACACACACATCCTCACTTTCATGTCTGTGGTCAATTAAAAATTACATCCCCGATTCACAGCAAAAATATGCATGTGTGTGTGTGTGTGTGTGTGTGTGTGTGTGTGTATGTGTTTCTGTCTGTATATATATGTATGTATATTTTCTGAAATCATGGTCTTCAGTGTGACTTATGTCTCCAATAGTGGGGAAATGATACAAAAGGAGCAATAGGAAGGAAACTTTTCCCTCATCTTCAAAAGTAGGATTATATTTATGTAGAATAGAATTTGTAATTAATGGGAAACTTTTCCCTCATCTTCAAAAGTAGGATTATATTTATGTAGAATAGAATTTGTAATTAATGTAAAAGATGAAGCAATATGGAGAAATATAATTTAGGTCACATAGTTTCTATTATGTGTGTCATAACTAGTACTTTTCTGTAACACAAGTCTCATGTACAAAGAATCAATTTCTTCTGAGATATGAAAGATATATTTTTTACTGCAATATGCACTTTTAAAAATGAAAGAGTATTCAGTATTCATTTTGCTTGTAAAGGAATTGTAACATACACTTGTTAATATCATGTGTGAAATGTTTGTTGATATACATGTTTATAGCCTTTCCTTCAAATATTAATGTTCATGTTTCTTTTTACTCTGGTGCTAATGTTTTTGTGTATTACTTTAAAGATGCTCTGCTGTCATGGTGAAAATAACCAAAAATATTAACATTTATGACATTCATTTTTCTATAAATCTAGAAGTCAACAACATACCATTTCTTGTTTTCAGTACTGAAATAAATTCAGTGAACAACTTGCATTGAGGGTGTTTTTCACTTTTAATTGATTCACTATATAGATTCTTATCTTCTTTTCCTTCACTCTTAGTTTACTAGTATTGCACTTCTACTGCACCTTCGTCTTTTTCGTTTTTATATATTAAATCTTCTTCTTGTTTCATTTTACACTTGGTGTTACCACAGATCAGAAATAAGTTTAAACCAAACTATTTCAAGTATGTAAACTGCAAACACTATAAGCATTGATTTTCAGTTGGCCTCCTTATATTTTTATGAATAATACTTTGGTGAATTATGTTCTGCAAGTAAAATTTGTATTGTGTGGATGTGTATTGATGATGAACGCATATTCCATAAAATCTAATAATGATCCAAATATCAGAGCTGCCAAATTCTAACTGGTTTTGCCAAAGGTTCTTTGAAAATTTCCACACCCTATCGAAGAAATTGAATGTCTCTGTGATTAATGAAAGATTTAAACATACACATGAATTGTGGTGCTCAGTAAGTTAAGAGGTTTTTATCATATGTTAAAAAAAGTGTACTGTTGTTTGGTAACGTTCAAAGTTTGAAAAAATAAACTAAGAACATTTTTCGAAGTATAATCCTTTTCAGAGTTTTAACACAATAGCTGTGAGAGAATGTACATTGTAATATTGTATTCTGACAGTGTATCTTTTGTAGCACAAACTGTTGATGAGTAAGTACTTACTGGGGTATAACGTGCAATTCGAAATTGTAACACTTCAAATAGTTTGGTCAAGAGGCTATACATGTATATCCAAAAGTGTCACTAAAGTTACCATCTGCGTCCATTGACAAATGGCCTTTGCATCGATCAGATTTCATTCAAGCTTGAGCCAATTACAGTGTACTTACGAGAGCAGTGATGGACCGATTTAAATCCCACAAGGTCTAGTGCATGTCTCATGCTGGTGAATCACCACATTTATTTATACATGTATTTATTTAAGAACAGTTGGTCAAACTTTAAAGATTGTGTCATTGATTTGCACGTCAAAAAACATCTATATGAATGAAATCAGCTGAAATCATATCCAATGTGAAGATTAATATAAATAAACACCTCTCATAGAGACCTGGGGTAAAATATTGAGTTTTGGTGAAAATTTGGACGGTTAAACTTCATCCTTTTTCAAATTGCTCGGAAGCAAATTTCAAAAAATCCGCGACGTCAAACGTGCATGTGCCGTTCCAAAATGGTCTGATCAGCCGTTAGCCAAAGGTCGCGCAGGGGATAGCCGTTAACCAATCAGAGGGCTGCGCTGGTCTGGCTACGGTGCACAGTAACTGCGATTCGCAGTTTGAACAAAATTGAAACTCACAGAAAGAACAACATTCTGGTAACATGTCGTAATTAGTTTTTCTCATAAAACAACAAATTCATAACGTATGGATCTCAGACTTTCAACACACCATTTGTAAGTACTAAATTACCGTTTGGTATTGATAATGAAGGGAAGTAATGGACTTGCACATCCCTGACACAATCTTTAAAGGTTAGTGACATGATTGGGAACACTTGAAAATGCCTCAAGAACCAAATGAGTTGAAATGTATACCAACTTTACACTAGCTGGCGTGTATCTCCCAGCTGGAAGGATTTGTCTGTAATTTGTTTACTTACGGAGAATCAAGCATGAACGTACTAGTATTTTATTTTTTTCCGGGTACGATAAAAATAAGACCCATAGAGAGCCACACAGCAGGTTTGCCTGCCACGAGGGACAATAGACACTAGTTATTCTAGAATGAGTCAACGTTTAACTACAAGATTTTCACAGGATAATCCTGACATAATTTACTTGATTCTAGAGTCGTTTCAGCCCAAGTTGAGGACTACCCCCAATTATGTCATTTACCTTTAATGGAACTTGAACCAAGTACATAATGTTTGTAATGATGTACTGATCATATCTTAGGTTTCCGAGTTCAAAGGTCACAGGGACTTGCATATTTATGACTTCAGCTTCTTACCATGATACATGTATTAACCACTAATTAGATTTCAATCAAACCTGCAGCAAGTATGTTGTACTGTGATGCAACAATGACGTCAATAGATTTTGGAGTTGAAAGGTCAAAGGCCATGTCAAATTTTTGACTCAGTTTTATGATAAATGCTTTTCCCTATTTATTCAGAAATAGGTTAAGTATTTACAGTACAATTATGCAACTATGAAATGATTAGAATTTGTAGTTGAAAGGTCAAATTTTGTACTTTTTATTGTCAAGCACATATTACTATCAGACTTGAAATGTCAAAGGTCATGGGATCTTTTAAATTCATGAAATTTCCTCGTTATGATGTTATCTTAAGAACCACGGATGGGATTTTAATCAAATTTCAGGGTTTTGTTCAGGTCAGGGAATTTCTGGAAAGTCAGGAAATTCATCAGTTTTTTCTGTAAAGTCAGGGAAAATAATTTATTCCAGATATAGTATTGTGATGATGTATTTTTACACGCTTTGAAATTGTAACAAGGGGTCATGGAAATTTCAGGGAAATTTGAAAATGTGAACGGGTACAAACCCTCAAATTTGATTTTTGTGACAGACAGTGAATTGGTTAAGATTTGGAGTGGAAAGTTCAAAGGTCACAAAAACTTTTAACATGTCTAGAATTTGTTCTACTTAAAAAAATGATGCATTTCTGTGGAAGTGTAGGCCTACCACTGTCACACTGTCACATTGCGCTACTGTATTTTAGCCCGTTGAAGATGGTTTGATTCTGCCTTAAAGATTGTGTCAGGGATGTGCAAGTCCATTACTTCCCTTCATTATCAATATCAAACGGTAGTTTAGTACTTACAAATGGTGTGTTGAAAGTTTGAGATCCATATGTCATGAATTTGTTGTTTTATGAGAAAAACTAATAACGACATGTTACCAGAATGTTGTTCTTTCCGTGAGTTTAAATTTGGCTCAAACTGCGAATCGCGGTTATGTGTATCGTCGCAAGACCAGCGGAGCGCACTGATTGGTTAAACGGCTAACCTCCGCACGGCATTTGGCTAACGGCTGATCGTACAATTTTGGAACGGCACGTGCACGTTTGACGTCGCGGATTTTTTGAAATGGCTTCTGAGTAATTTGAAAAAGGATGAAGTTTAACCGTCCAGATTTTCACCAAAACTCAATATTTTACCCCAAGTCTCTATGAGAGGTGTTTATTTATATTGATCTTCACATTGGATATGATTTCAGCTGATTTCATTTATTTAGGTGTTTTTTGACGTGCACATGAATGACACAATCTTTAACATGCATTTTCCCATAGACGTCGAGACGAGATATCTCATGTCTAGTCTTCAACGGGTTAACCCTAAAAGACTGGGCTATTTTGATACCTAAGAAAAATCCCCCCCCCCCTAAACGCAGATCGCGCGATTGGTGCGAAATTTTGTATGCGCATAGAGTTTCATGTAAACTACAAACTTGCATAATAATTTTTTTTTCAAATATTCATTGTTTATTTTATGATTAATTATGCAAATATATGCATAAAATCATATTTTTGCCAATAAATCACTTTAAAAACCTGATTTCATGCTAGTTTGGTGCATAAATATTCCTTATGACATTTCCAACAATATTCTGGAAAAGAAATGTCTGTATCGAAAAGAATTTCTTATGTAATTCATTGTTTTTTAATTTCTTATGTATTTCTTTGTTTTTTCGACCTTTTGTTTTCTATTGCTTTTTCAATGAAATTTGTCAGTGACACTTTTGCGATCATAAACAGCATAAAATTAGTTAATTCTAATCAGTAAAAGTAAAAATAATCACAAATTTATAAGGCTAAAAACACAATTTGTATTGGAATTGCACATGAAATCATGTTTTTGAGCAATTTTTAGCAAAATATTGCGTACCTTCGGAACTGCACGCCCAGACGTCACAAATGTGGTCTCAGAAGATGCGCAAGATTCGAAAGAAAAAAAGTCATGAAGCGCCGTGGCAAGAGCTTTGCGCGTTACTGAATTATCGCGCAAAAAGTCAAAGGTTGGCCGTTTAGGCCCCCCTCCCCCCATCTGATTAGGGTTAATGTGGTTCTAATCTACCTCAACTATTATCCTGTGTCTTAAAATGTTGTTTTCCTGTTACCTGAAATAAATGTGACTGTGTGTGTTCATAGTACTTGTTTGCTATGAGAGAGCATTGATATGCATTATGGACAGACAGATATGAATTAAATACCAAGTTCATACTATGAACTACAATGCAGTCTCGTTTTAAAGGATACTGATATAACAAAATTTCATTATAAAGGAGTAAAATCTCTTCTCCAGTATCTCAGATTTCCTTTGTATTCTATTGTTTTTGCAACCCTGATATAAAGTCATTTTACTACAAAGAAACAGTTTCATGGGTCCCAAGGACTTCTTTATAACGAGAGTTCACTGTAGTTATATTTTTTAATGTAGAACAGTGACATCATATTTTACCTTGAATTTTGTATGTCTGAATTTGTATGTTTGTTTTGGCTTATTTCTTTCTTTCATGAAGTATAAAACAATAGTTTTCATGGATAATGGGTGCTACATCATCAGCATTTAGTGGTGTCATGTTTTTTTCTCCACTCTCTTTTTTCAACAGTTTTAAAATCACTCTGTTTTTTCTTTGCTATTAAGTTGTACTATATAAGCCATATATTTCACCTAAAGATATTTTCGCCTTGTTTGACTACCTGAAACTTCGTGGGGATTAAATTTTGCAATTTTTTGCATTTTGTTTCCATTGGAGTAAATAGCCATACATGTATATTAAGCAGAAATTATCGTGAGGACTGACTCGCGTAATTTGTCATAATAAAACAATCTTGAATATTACTGCATATACAATGTTCATGTTGTGTTTAAAATTCTGTTATTTTGTCAAATGTGCTTTCAGAAGTTGCAGATATTAAAAAATATTCATAGACTACATTGTGCAGAGTGCAGACTAAAATCAGTGTGTCATATAAGTGATTTAGATTTTGTTTTAACGATTAGACATGCAGAAAAGCAAAATATCAAGTTTGGTGTGTGTGTGTGTGTGTGTGTGTGTGTGTGTGTGTGTGTGTGTGTGTGTGTGTGTGTGTGTGTGTGTGTGTGTGTGTGTGTGTGTGTGTGTGTGTGTGTGTGTGTGTGTGTGTGTGTGTCGTGTGTGTGTGTGTGTGTGTGTGTGTGTGTGTGTGTGTGTGTGTG
>JZLH01S0198996.1:0-17667 GCA_001188425.1 Eucidaris tribuloides
GTGAGTTATAGGCGAAAACATAATTTCATGCACTTATTTACATAATTAATTACTGAAAAAAGAGAAAAAATAATTTTTTTGAAAATTTTACTGTACAGTCGTGTAGTTTACGTCCGGCTCTATGCGCATGCAAATTTTCGCGGCGATCGCGCGATCGGCGGCCGAGATCTGAAGGGGGGGTCAAATTGACCCCCCCCTTTAATCAATACCTTATCTAACCAGCATGGAAGATTTGCAGTTCGAAACCCCCTTTTCTGCAAATAGTGAAGTGAAGTAAAACATCTCTTCAATCTTGCAAACCATGTGTTAACGGTCAAAAATCTTTGCCAGGTGATTATAAGCACTAATTATCATCAACTTGTTGCTCCTTACAAACGAAAAAACCCCAAAGAAATACAAAACACATAATCCTAGAACTAAATGTACCTACACTGAGAATGCTAAAACCTGAATCCTTTTCTAAAGCCAAATCTGGTCTAATTGTTTTACAGAACCCACCTGCCTTAATGAGATGTAAAGGGAAATAACAGTTGTATTTCCTAGTCCCTCTGACTAATAACATAATGTTATTCAGTTCTGACAAATCTCATCTAAAGTAGATCCTCACAGATTACTTAGTACACATGAACAGAACCTAATCCAATTATCCCATTTCTCTCCCAGCAGGTTGGTGGTAAACATCACAACTGAGTCAATGACAGTCAGACAATTATGTGTGACATTCAGTCACAAGACAAACAACAGATGCGTTGACATACTGTCAATCAGGGTTGAGGTTTGTATGGATTGACGATAGAAGTTTGAATTCTTGCTTTTCTCAGTATAATGGTAGCAGTGTCACAAAACATTCCTTGTTTTAACTTGATATCTTGGCCTTGTTACAGGTGATTGTGGTCATAGGCATATGGGAGGGGTTGGGGGAGAGTGTTTGGAGTGTTTTTATCACCTCCTTTTGGCCATGGAACCATTTCCCGTAGGAAAAAAATCACAATTCAAAAAAATCACAGCCAAATCATGTGACTTTGCTGAGAATTTTTGTTTTGTTTTTGTTTTTGTCAGCACCTCCCACTATCCTACTTTTCTGCCACTGTCTGGCCATGAAAAATGTTGGACTTGGGATTTGGCCTTGAAAAATTTGATTTGTCAGCCACTACCTACCCCCCCCCCCACCCTGGCACTCTTTAACTTTTCGGCTGATGGCTGTCCGTGGACAGGGCTGTGAAGAAAATATTTGGCTGCGGATGAACAACCTCCTATGAAAAACCCTGCATACGTCTATGATTGTGGTTATGAAGCGCCTTTAACAGCTGTCAACTTGGATATGGAACAAGACATGCGTCATTCATGGGCAGAGTCACCAATTACAGTCTAATTACCCGACAGAAATAGTGTGCCATTGGCTGTAAATAGGTTCAGTAAAGGGCCTATTCAGCACTTATCATCTTAATAGTTGTACCCAATGTACCTCAAGCTACAGTTAATGGGACAATGTGGGTTGCACCAACATTAAAAATAAAAAATAAACAAACAATACATAATAATAATAATAATAACAAATAAATAAATAATAAATAACAAAAGTCTGTAACATTAACATAAGTTTCAGAGTGTAGAAACTCAGTATTTTGCTAACAAACATGATAAATAACAGGTATAAACAATAATTACACCTTGAATTGTTGTGCAATACACTCTTCAGAGCTGTTAACATTACTTCTATTAGTCATATGTTATCAATGATTCCTTAGACTAAAGTTGAACATATTCCCCATATGTTCGTACATTAGAAGAGTATTCTTGACAGCTGATATGAATCATGTCAGTCAGACACCACACCAATCTACTAAGACAGGTGGATGCTCAATATGGCACAAATTACAAACAAAATACCCTATAGGAATAAAAATTGATTAAAACTGAGTTTTACGAAAGACATAATAAACACAACATACGTGTATGAACAATTTCCCAAGAATATTTATAAACAGATGATGTGACACTAGCATATCCAGTTGTCACTCAATGTTTCGTTAATATCTGAACTGAATAAAAAACTCAAAGAATCATAAGTCAAGAAATTTATTTGGTATTATTGCTGCCGTGTTTGTGTCCCATTGTGACATATTTCTTTGTACATGTACATGTGTGGGAGCTCAAACTGGTTATAATAGTTATCACACATTCATACAACATGTGAACCCAGTACATATTTGTCAGCAAAATGTAAATTTCAGTTAAATTATATAAAATCACAAGTACATCACACACCCAACAAAATGTGTTAAATTCCTTTTATAAATGTTGTTAAATTTCTCTTAGAAATATAATGCATAAAACAACTATCCCCGCAACAACTGTAAAATCTTCCTTCACAATTCCACAAGTGCATGTCACCTCAATGCTAGTGTAGTACAGGAAAGGCTTACTGAGTTTAATCGTTTAAATCATTCTTCTAAATTCATAATTCTACACTCACCTGTGACCTGGTGTCTGCTCCACCATTTGGACTATTTGGCTCAAAATTCTGCTCAAAGACATGAAAGATATGCACTTAGGTGGATACAGTTGATATGAGCAAATCTCCAGACCCTTCCCAAATTATTTTGCCTATGAATCTCTTCTTATTCTCAACATCTCTTTGTTACATTTCTTTGCTTCTCCAGCTGATAATTTGGCCAAAAACATATTCAAACCAAGGAAATACAATTGTCAGTGTGATTATAACCTGAAATGTGAACATTTGGGATATTACCCTTGCATGTTTGTGGCCCACTATATGTATGTATGCCAAAACAGACTTATAAGTTCTTTGAGTATGCTGCTCCAAGGAATTTTCTCATTCCTATAGGTCTCACACAGAAGTCAAATCATGCCTGGAAGCAGCATGTTAAGAGAGGAATTAACCAGAACAGACATACAAACTTGTGAATTCACCAAATTTCTATTTCAACCTTAAGTGTTTGCTGACTATGTACATTACCTCTTGCTTATAACCTCTATAGACATAATTGACATCATTACATAAACTGATGAAATTGAACATGTTTCATTGGTGACATTCGAGTAAAAATATTGAACTTCTTCATAGAAGATGTGTTAGTTTTCATCATAGGATGTGAAGAATAACCTTTAATTTTTTTTTTCAACTGAATGAATAGCTAGACAGTAATACACTAAACACAAATAACCAGGGTCATTTAAATTTAATTCCATACGTTTTCACTCCTGCAATATTTCATCAATAACTTACGCCCATATATTTCCAAATTAGTTCTTGTCACACAAAAAACCGTATTTACAAATATTTCATTCAGATCCTGTACATTAATGTATATAATGGCTCCATTAAAAACACAAACAAACATGATTAGATCCACGCTGCACTGCTTCAGCCAGGACTGTCACAAATGGAAGCTTCTACGAGCATGGTTGTCTAACTCTTTGGAATCGGTTGCCATAGTAACTAGGACTTCGGAGTAATGCTAGTTTGAGGTCAGAGGTCAAGGTGTTCCACTGATGGCACTGAAGATGGTGGAGGAGGATCGTCTCTCCAGTTCAGGGGCGTCGTCAGTTAGCTGTCAAGGTGAAGGCAAACAACAACTACAGTCAGCATTTCCACCCAACATGAATGTACCCAATCTGATCTGAAATTCCTACATTACCATGGCAATGATACCAATCACACATGTATGAGACCCACACTTGGTACTCCTGCCTTCTTGAATATTATTCAACTACCGTTGTTAGAGAACTCATACTTGTACTCGTACTTGATTTACGGTTCTTGTAGTCGGGCTACAAAATACTCGGAACTCGACATCCAATAGTGTACTCGAGCATCAAAGTACGTGTAGTTGACTTCTCCGTGCACTCGGAAGTACTTGGTAATTGGAAAAAAAGTACTTGAATACAACACTGGTACGAGACCCTCTTATCATGATCATTATCATGATCATCACCATCATCATCATCACTACTACTAATACTACTACTACTGCTACCACTACTACTACTACTAACTGCTACTATCAATGTTATAATTTTTATTACTATCACATATTACTATCAATGTATTATGTTATCATAATTTCTATTACTGGCAGATAAATATATGGGTTTTTTTTGCCAAATTCTGTGGGCAGTAGAACTCACCCTTTCTCCCATCAGAGTGGAGATTGTGTGAACCATGGCGTGGAACTTGTGTTCGAGATCTTCGTGGTATTCGTACTGGTCCTCCTTGATCAATCTAGAGTTGGCATACAGGGCACTGTGACAGGCCATGACAAAGTCCCTGGGATGTGACAAATATATAGAAAGCATGAAGACAAGCAGCCACGTACCACACTGTATTTTTTTCCATAGAAGCATGTATGAAATAATGCTTATGATTATACATTGAATGCACAGGTAAAACAATGTTCAATTTTTTGAGAAAATTGCAATTTCTGAAAGTCGTATTTACATGATAAATGGGGGGGGAGGTGCTTGCATGTGACGTCAAAAAAATCAAAACTGAAAACATTAATCATCTTTGATTGATTTTTGCCAAAACCTTCATTACTAGGTTTCTCTTATTGTTCTGCTATTATCAAAATCAACTTGACATCAGGGTGGAGTTCCCCTTTAACATTCCTGAGATGCCAGGTCTTGTCACCCTAGGGAGAATATATAAATTTAGACTTCTTGTAACATTATGAAGGATATATTCTTAAAAGTCACAGAAATTTCCAACAAAAATCACTCAAATGTCATGTACTCACCAACCCCCTTTCCAGCCATGGTGGAATGGGGGACCTGAATCTACTACTGCTAATAACCGTGTTATATGGCACATGTAAACTTAGTGCTAGTAATTCCACGTACCTGAAGACTCGTTTCAAATCAAAGATCTGCCTGACTCTGGCATTTTATCCCCCTGTCCTTCCCAGGAAGGCTGCTGCATAGGCTGGGCGTTCCGGATTCACCTAAGAGAGAGGAGATGAAGTACTAGTCAATAAACTTGTCATTTACCAAACATAAAATGTTAATGATGTAATAAAAAATTCTGATTGAATGAAAAAAAATTTACTAAACCCGTATCTAGGCGTAGTTTTCTTTTTCGATTTAAATAAGAATTTATTTGATTATATCATTCTTTTGCCTGTAAGACCCAATCTCTTAACCTGTACACTTGACACGGCCCTGTAACCCGATCTCTAACCTGTACACTGACACAGACCTGTTAACCCCATTCTCTTAAACCTGTACCTGACCCACTGCCTGTACCCCATCTCTTTATCTGTGCAATGGCCCTGCTATAACCCATCTCTTTATCTGTACACTTGACATGCCCTCTTAAACCACATTCTCTTTACCTGTACGCCTTAGACACTGCCCCTGTCACCTTCCATCTCTTTATCTCGTACACTGCCCCTCTAACACAATCTCTTTACCTGCTACCACTGACACTGCCCTCTAACCCATCTCTTATCTGTACACTGACACTGCCTGCAACCCCCATCTCTTTAATCGGTACCTGACCACTGCCCTCTAACCACCATCTCTTTACCCTGTCACTGACACTGCCTCTAACCCATCTCTATTATCTGTACACTGCCCTCTAAAACCCATCTCTTTACCTGTACACTGGACACTGCTCTTTATTGCTACATGACACTGCCTCTACCCCATCTCTTTACCTGTACATCTGACACTGCCTGTCACCCATTCTTTATCTGTACACTTGACACTGGCCCTCTTAACCCCCATCTCTTTATCTGTACACTGACACTGCCCTCTAACCTATCTCTTTACTCTGTACAACTGACACTGCCCTCTAAACCCCATCTCTTTATCTGCTACACTGCCTCTAACCCATCTCTTTCACCTGTACACTGCACTGCTCCTCTAACCCCATCTCTTTGTTCTGTACACTGCCACTGGCCTTCTAACCCATCTCTTTAACCTGTACACTGAACATAGCCTCTAACCCCATCTCTCTTATCTGTTACACTGCCTCTAAACCCATCTCTTTACCTGTACACTGACACTGGCCCTCTAACCCCATCATTTTACCTGTACACTGACACCGCCCTCTAACCCATCATTTTTACCTGTTTACACTGAACACTGCCCTCTACCCATCTGTTTACCTGTACACTGACACTGCCCTCTAACCCCACCTTCTTTATCTGTACACTGCCCTCTACCCACTCTTTACCTGTACCACTGACACTGCCCCTCTAACCCCATCTCTTTATCTTGTACACTTGCCCTTAACCCATCTCTTTACCTGATACAATGACACTCCGGTAACCATCTCTTTAACCTGTACATACATTACTCTAACCCCATTCTATTATTCTGATACACTGCCCATGTAACCCCATCTCTTTACCTGTCACTGACATGGCCCTCCTAACCCCATCTCTTTATCTGTACACTGCCCTCTAACCATCTCTTTATCTGTACACTGCCCTCTTAACCCATCTCTTTCCTTAACTGACACTACCCTGCATAACCCCATCTCTTTACCATGTACACTGAACACTGACCCTCTAACCCATATCTCTCTTTATCTGTCACCTGCCTCCTAACCCCATTGTCCTATACTTGTACACTTGACAGGCCCCCTCTAACCCATCTCTTTACCTGTACACTGCCCTCTAAACCCCATCTCTTACCTGTACCTGACACTGCCTCTAACCCATCTCTTTTATCTGTACACTGCCCTCTGAACCCGCCACCTCTTTACTGAACACTGACACTAGCCCCCCTACTAACCCCAATCTCTTTATCTCGTACCATGCTTAACCATTCTTTACCTGTACACTGACACTACCCTGTAAACCCCATCTCTTTACCTCTACACTGACAATACCGCTCTAAACCCCATCTCTTTACCTGTACACTTGCCTCTACCATCTCTTTTATCTGTACCACTGCCCCTCTACCCATCTCTATTACCTGCTACACTGGACACTACCCTGTAACCCCATCTCTTACCTGTACACTGGACACTGCCTTCTAACCCCATCTCTTTATCTGTACACTGCTCTACCCCATTCCTCTTTACTGTACACTGACACTACCTTACCCACTCTTACTGCTACACTTGACCACTACCTCTAAACCCCATCTCTTTACCTGTCACACTGCCCTTCCTAACCCCCAAAGTCTCTTCTATCTGAAACCTCTGCCTCTACACCCATCTCTTTACCTGTTACACTGACACTACCTTCAACCCATCTCTTTAACCTGTACACTGACAACTGCCCCCTCTAAACGCCCATCTCTATCTGTCACTGCCCTGTCCCCCCATCTCTTTACCTGTACATGGCCCTGTAACCCCATCTCTTACCTGTACGCTGACACTGCCCTCTAACCCCATCTCTTTACCTGTACACTGACATGGCCCTCTAACCCCATCTCTTTACCTGTACACTGCCCTCTAACCCCATCTCTTTACCTGTACACTGCCCTGTAACCCCATCTCTTTACCTGTACACTGACACTGCCCTGTAACCCCATCTCCTTACCTGTACACTGCCCTCTAACCCCATCTCCTTACCTGTACACTGACATGGCCCTCTAACCCCATCTCTTTACCTGTACACTGCCCTCTAACCCCATCTCTTTACCTGTACACTGACATGGCCCTCTAACCCCATCTCTTTACCTGTACACTGCCCTCTAACCCCATCTCTTTACCTGTACACTGCCCTGTAACCCCATCTCTTTACCTGTACACTGCCCTCTAACCCCATCTCTTTACCTGTACACTGACACTGCCCTCTAACCCCATCTCTTTACCTGTACACTGACACTGCCCTCTAACCCCATCTCTTTACCTGTACACTGCCCTGTAACCCCATCTCTTTACCTGTACACTGACCTCTAACCCCATCTCTTTACCTGTACGCTGACACTGCCCTGTAACCCCATCTCTTTACCTGTTCACTGCCCTGTAACCCCATCTCCTTACCTGTACACTGACACTGCCCTGTAGCAGCAGCTGGAGCCTCTTCATGTCAATGTTCTCACTGTCCAGAACCTCATTCATTTCGGTGACCTTGACCTGAAGTTCCTCGATGGCGACCTGGAGGGGGTTCAACTCCTGGGCCGCCTGGTACACCACCAGGATCCGCTTAGTGATGTACGGGAATGTATGTGATGCTGAAAGCCAGACAGACAGACACATTGATATCTAGGTTATACAATAACAGCACCAGGATCTGCTTGGTGATGTATGTAACAAAACAGAACAGGAATGAATTCAAACAAATCAGAACAAATATCAGAGTGCTGTAATTCAATCTCGAAATCCCTACAGTGGGCCCAGGGTTTTAGTTGACGAAAGAAGAGCATGCCTCTACCAACGATGACGTGAAGTGTGACCTTGAGGTAAAATTTGGTGTGTATAAAGCTATGAAAAAAATTGTCTGTCACTAAAAGTTTTCAGTCCAGTTTCAGTTTTTGTAAGTACCTGGAAACATTTAACAAAACCATCATGGTAAAATCATGGAACCATGATTGGATCATTTTAAACCAATTTAGGATTGCTAGTTATGTCCCGACCCTTTTAACCTATTGGATGGGGGAACAGGATGTGGTCTGTGTTGACTCTTCAGGATTTGTGAAATCCTGAAGGCAAGAGCTAAAGTGATAGAGAGTTACCACTCCTCTCCTTCAAAACTGGCAATAACTGGATATTATTTTGTTTTTATCATCTTACTTGTGAGGATGGTTTTCCTCTTGTACTGATCTTCCACGGCTCCTGACCGTGCCGTTCCCTTCTTGGTGTATGGTGTCTCAAACACGAAGCGTCTGATGTTGTTGGACCGCTCAAAGCCCGTCAGGCGGTCAGCCAACTCCCTCTCCTCAAAGTACGGCTTGACAAAAGTCACCTGGATGTAGGCAATCTTGGGGTCCAGGTTTTCCACGCTGACCTGTAAGAAAGCCGAACAAGTGGGGAATACCATCTTCAGAACTGGCACATTCTTGCACAGTGAACCCTCTACTACCACATTAAATGGACAAATGCCCCAAATTTGGATTATTAGAGATTGCTGCAAAGCTGATACATAATGATGCTAGTAACAATCTCGAGCAGCAGCAGTTCGACCTTTCAACTCTGAAATATAATCAGTTCATTCTCCTTAAAATTCATACTAAAGTTACAGCAAATCCGACCAGCCATTAAGTTATTGCAGTAACGAGACTAAATCAGACATGTATGAGACTTTTAACCTTTTAACTCTGAAATCTAATCAATTAATCTGTGCATTATAATACATACTGTACTCAAGTTACATCAAAATCCAATCAGCTGTTCCTAAGTTATTGAGGTAGCGAGACCAAATTAGACAATAGGCCTCCTGACCTTTGATCTTTGACATTTCAACTCCAAAATCTAGTCAGTTCATTGTTGCCTCATGGTACATACAAATCCTAGTTACATCAAAATCTGAACAGCTTTTCTTAGGATATTGCAGTAAGGAGAACCAGACGGAAGGACGGATGGATGGACAACCTGAAAACATGATGCCTCCGGCAGAGGCATAAAAAGGCTTCAAGAACTAAATGAGTTGGAACATAGACCAATATATTGAATAGAGCAGGGGTTCTCAATTATTATTGGTGAAGTGCCATATTTGTTGTTGAGAATTTGTACTGCGCCACTATCCAACATGCGAAGCGAGCGCATCGTTGCGGCGTGGGGTCCAGTTTTTAAATATGAGGCCTTTTAAGAGGCCCAGAATGGCTTTAATATAAACAACATATAAACAAATTCAAAGAAATTACACAATTTATTATTTTCTTCATAGTGGCTTTCAGGCGCCACTTTGGAAGGCCCAATGCGCCAAAAGTGGCACGCAGTTTGAAAACCCCTGGGATAGAGTGTATATCTAGGCTGGAAGGATTTGTCTTAAATTTGTTTAAGGAGAAACAGGCATTAATTTACCAGTTTTGAATTATCTCCAGCTCTGATATAAATTATTCCCATAGATAGCTACAACAAATTTCCCTGTCACAGCTATTTCTGACAATAATTGAACCAGAGGAAATGCATGACTATGACTTCAAAAAATTTGAAGAGTATACTTGATTCGGGGAGTACTGTCTTGAATCGAGGACTGCTGCCAATCTTGCCATTTCCCTTTAAAAAGAGCTATCGAAACGTACACTAATAGCAACTTGCATGTATTTACACTGGCTATCCAGGAAGAACAGACTTGTCTTGAATTGGTTTCATTGATGAGACAAGGTGGTTCGCGAACCACGAGTCTCGCCTGATCTCGCGATCAATGAAACATGCAATATAACCTTTTGACCCTTAGATGACCTTTGATGTAACCTTTGTAGGTATCATATGTGTGACAATATTTACCCAATGATCATATGTTCCAACTTTGAACAAAATTCATGCAAAGAAGAAAAGAAAAAGAAATGAGCGAAAGTTATGTAAAAACATTAACATTTTTGTAACTCATATCATTTGACCGTTTGACCCCTAGATGACCTTTGACCTCCTCATCCTCATCAACACAAATGTGGTATTAGCCAAGGATCATTTGTACCAAGTGTGAACACAATTGATGCAGAAATAAAGAAATGAGAGCAAGTTAAACAAAAACTTTAACATTTTCGTAACAAGAAAAATGATGCACATGGCCTCATATCATTTGACCTTTTGACCCCGTCATCTTCATCAACACACATGTGGTATTACCCAAGGATCATTTGTACCAAGTGTGAACACAATTGATGCAGAAATAAAGAAATGAGAGCAGGTTAAACAAAAACTTTAGCATTTTTTAACAGACTAACAGACCAACAGACTAACAGACCAATAGACTAACAGACCAACAGGAAAAGTGATTACTAGGTCTCTGCCGAACTTCGTTCAGGCGAGACAAAAAACAGCATTGAAATTAAGTATGACCTCAAAAGCATTGGAACCTCATGAGAATATATCGGCCTGTCACACCACTTTCTGACAGGACTTATCCTACAAGGAGGAAACAGGAAACTTGACTTTCAAAGCACCTGGACTCTAATAAAGGACTACTGTTCATCACGCTACTTGAATATTACCTCGCTAGAATCCCTAATGAGTTGTACATTGTCCGCACCAAACTTGTCGCAGTAGAGCGTATGTAGTCTTTCACACACAGATGCAAGAGTTGTCACCTTTGGTTCTTTGTAGATGTATGTTCGACCGTCGTCTTCTTCAAAATTCTGGAAAATAAAGTAGACAATTTCATGACCGATATTTTGTAAGTTCATATACCTTACTTTGATTTTGCGACACTGAAAGTCTATCCCCACTCCTCTGTTTCCAATTAACATATTACATGTACTTAAACAAAATTAATTAAAATTCAACAAAGTAGTCAAATGGGCTCATTTAACATGTGAGCTAAAATGTCATAAAGAGGGGAACTTTATGAGTCTCCATTTCTCACCCCCCCCCATCAAATAATTGCAATTCAGTAAAAACATTACATGGTACACATTCAAAACATATCCAGATGTACTTGATAATTTTTTTTATGGAATAACCATTTTCATTAAAAAAAGTAGATGGAAATTATTAAAATATACAGAACACAGAAAAAGATGAGTGACCTTACCTGTCCAAAGAATGCCACTCTAAAGTAGTTGCCTAGCAACCGTCTCCCTGTACCATGCAGCTTCATCACCTTTTCATACGCTTTGCTGAGTTTGCCGTAAGCCAATGCTAATTTCTGTGAGAATGAGAATGCAGAATGGTCATAATGTTAACCCGTAGACAAAGGGAACTGAATGTGTCCTGTGTTAACTCTATGGGATTTCAGCATCTCACAGGCAATGGGTTAATACAAAACCACGATTGTAGATTTTGTCCAGCTGACAAATTTGTCATTATTCTGTCTCGACTCGTTGGGGACTAAGTACGAGATATCTTGGGTCGGGGTCTATGGAGAATGCGTGTTACATCAAAATCAAATCATCTTCAACAGGTTAAGTATGGTATAGTCATGCCAGACATAAGAAAACCTACCCAGAATTGTTTAGAGTGACATATAGTGATTGCTAATAATCAGCTAGCAGATATCTGTGTATATTACCAATGGAAAACTTGTCGGGGTGCCCTGATATTTTTATTTTTGATTAATTACTCAAATACTGGAAGTCTTTCAGGTTGTGCTACTTTCAGGGCATGAATAGATGATTTGGGTAATTTATTCAAAAACACAATACGTGCAAAGTTTTTCATAAGGAGTGCAAAAAGTCTTGGACTTGCCAAAATCAAGGCAACTTACAACAGACTTTTGATTACCAAGCTAGATATATATAATATTAACTAAAATGCCAATGACATACTTTTCAAAGAGACAGAGAGAGGGTGTAGCCCTACCTGGAAGTCCCTCTTCTTTTCATAGAATGGAATGATGAGTTTGTAGACCTCTCCCATGGATTCATATCTCTCAGCCTTCTGCAGCCCTTCAGCACATCTCTCCAGTTGCTGGAGTAGGTTCTCCTACAAAGACAAATCACTCACAGGTCACTCACTGAATTACTGAATTACACACTAACTGACCGACTCCCTTACTCTGTCAGTCAGCTCCACTGTGGAATACTACCTCAGAGGACATTTTCCCCAGAGGATGACTCCCCAGAGGATAACTCAACTGGAGGACAACTTCCCCTGCAGAACTACTTGCCCGTGGACAACTGAGACTTTTTAAGCCTGGAAACATTGTAAAACTCTTCTGGGGGTGTTGACCTCTGGGAGAGCAGCCAATAGAACTAGTCCTTTAGTATGCATTCACACAGCTATTCATTCATGAAGCACCACCCCCCCCCCCCCCCCAATTTCTCAGGGGATTGAAGCCATGAATTTACTCAGAGTGTTTGTAAATGCCAATGTGTTCACATGGTGGGAAACTTAAAAAAACACAAATATTTTGAGTATTAGAATCATGTGAAAATGATAATAAAAACCAAAGATGAAAGAGCAACAAGGAATCATTGTTGCACTTACCTCAGTATACTGGACATCCTGCATGCCAGTGTCACTCTTGATGCCCTTCTCCTCCCCTTCCACGTTGGGAGAGATGGCCTTAAAGGCCTGGCATCCCTGGGGGTACGTCCCCTTCCTCTTCAGATACTCGGCCAGGAGGGCAGCTATGTGGATGTAGCAATGGGCAGCCTGGTGGTATGGGAAATAGTGAGAGTAATCAAATAGTCTACAATGGTGAGGGCCCGGAGGGGGATTGTCATTACAAGGTGTACACCATGCGCGTGTATGGACTTTCAAAATGGACCCTAAACACATAATTATCCGTCAATCTCAGAATACCCTAAACAAGCATACAAGTCTGAAAAGATACCCTTGTAAGTAAACCTTCTGTTAAAAGTATACCCTTTTTTCCTGATTTCGGCGATTTTGATACCCTTTTTACTGTACACGCATACATCACCCGACGGTGAAAAACAACTCTTTTTATGCGTTGTTTCACACGCGCATGGTGTACACCTTGTGGCCCTCCCGGGGGTGAAGGTGATGGGACGAACTACATGTTATCATGTCTGAGGCGAGCTGGATGTAGTTATCTTTATGAAACTACATCCAGATCGCTGAGGAATTTATAGCATGTCTCGTTGCCTGAAACTAAAAGGTGATTATTTACTTTATATGCCACATTTGAAACTATCAATGTATGTTTCTCTACAAAAAAAGACATTTGGGCCCGAATACGGAATACCTCAACCAACTCCGTGGAGTAGGATCCCATTGCCCACCCCCCTCCCCCCCAAGATTTTACCCTTGCGCTACCCCTGGCCTACAGGAGCATGCAGTGTAGGAATGTTTTTGTGTGGCCTTGGCTTGGCATCCTACGTGGGTACAGATGAGTTTGCATAACTCGACCTTATACAAGTAAAATTATTGCCCATCTTGAATATTTACGGCAGTCTAAATTAGCTCTGTGTTTTTTCAATAGGCAGTTTTTCTTGTAAGCAAATTTCTAACTTGAATTTTGCCTATTTGAACATAATTTAGAGTCCCAGTGGGACGAAACATGTGTCAAATCATTTGCATAACTCAAAGTGGTCACCACTGTAATTCTTGATGGCGTAAAGGATTGACCTTTTGATCTCAGCCTGTCAGTTTTACCAAAAAGATGTCATGAATTTCCCATTCCCTCTCTGCCTATCTCATTTCCTCCCTACATGGGAACAATCATGAGACTTTCAGCCACCATTTCCGTATATCTTCATCTCTAACATAAATTGTGTATGAAACTGTAACTCAAATTTCATCTAATTTGAAGTGATTTGTGGGGTCCCCAGAGATTCAAACTTAGGTGAAGTTGACTGTATACAGCTTGTCCCAGAAAAAATGTCCCTCTCGTAGACAAGAGGATAATTATGAAAATTTGGTTTTATACTCAATTAAATTTACATATTTAGAAAGCTCATTTTATTTTCTAACTTCTGTGAAAATTTCATTGGTCTCGCTTCATTGGTTTTGAATACATGGTCCATTATGTAACAGCAGTGCTTTTCAGTCCATTCCAAGTTTGCAGTGCTTCATCAATGCATCAACCTGAATGGTAATCACGTGGAAGGATGTGCAGGAGAACAATAAAGATTTACAAGCTGGACATTGAAGGACAAACTTTAAATGGAACACATCCTATGAAAGCAAACAAGACCAGTGGAACTGAATTTTGATTAGTTTTCATTTTAAAATGTGGATGAACTTGACTTTAGTTACTTAATAACAAGAACACAGTCATTGACATGAAGGTGAAGCATGGAATAATGCATGGTATGTCTGTAGTGTGCATTTCATTTTAATAAACTTGGAATGGGCCAGAAAGCACTGCAGCTGTTACATAAGAGCCTGTATATTCAAAACCAATGAAGTGAGACCTTTGAAATTTTCACAGGAACTACAAAATTAAATGGGCTCTATAAACATGTAAACTTAATTGAGTATAAAACTTGATTTTGGAAATTATTCTGTTGTCTACGAGGGACATTTTTTCTGGGACACGCTGTATGTGACAGAGCATGGCTTAAGCCTGTTTTACCTCGGAATAGTTGCCATTGTCAATGTGTATCCTAGCCATGCTATCCAGCCATGTACGTCTTAGTTCCGGGGTGCTGGCATAGGACTTGGCCAGCTTGTACTGGAGGTCTACCAGCATCTCGGGGTCCTTCTCATGTTCCTTCATCTGAGCCGTGGCCATCAGGACTGTGCGGATCTTCTTGGTCAGGTCTTTGACTTGGGACGGAAATGCAGTGTGCTGCAGCAAGATTCAAATTAACTCATTCGGTTAGTACTTGTCAATTCTTTTATGAACATATTTTATTCACTTATTTGAATTGACATGAATGTACTATTCATTTCTAATTTGTTTATATTTATTTATACATATAATTTTATAATGTATTCATCATTTATTTCATTTATCAATTTATCATATTTATGTATATATTTTATGTACATGTATATATTCATTTGTTCACTGAAATATCTCTTTATTCATTCATCCATTAATTTATTGATTTATTATCATTTGTGACCTGTCACCACAATAGCCTGATAAAGTCGCACACCTCAAAAGTAAGGAAAGCACTGAAATGCAAAATATGAAAGCGAAGTCTTTTAAAAAATCTGAAGTTTTATGACCTTCACATGTTGCAACAGTTCAAATATTTATAATTTCATCCAAAGTATTTTTCTTTCTACTTTTATCTTTTAGAAGATGTGCGACTTTATCAGGGTATCGTGGTGACAGGTCACATTTATTCTTCTATTGTTTTTCATCATTCATTTATTTACTCATTTATTTATACACTTAGTTATTTGTTCATTCATGAATTATTTCATACACTTTAGTTAGTATTTTTTTCATTTATTAATTTTTTTTCCATCAAAATTCCCAGGACATTGTAAAAGACAATAAACTCTTAACTTAACGATAAGTTCAGGAGTTGACCCACCTTTACTTTAACATTTATATGGAGAGTTTGGGCCAACATAATTTTCCAATCCTATTGTATAGAAATAATTGAAGGAGCAGGTGTACTTGATCTTTTGCATGAATACACTTTCACAATACCTTAGTGACAAACACGTATAAAATAATGTTTTCTTTGTTTATGTGTTCTTGTTTTTTGGTTGAAGGTAATTGATTGGGGTAATCCTCAACTTGGGCTGAATAATTCTAGAATCAAGTAAACTATACAAGGATTCTGCTGTGAAAATCTTGTAGTCAAACGTTGACTCATTACTAAAATAACTAATGTCAATATCCCTACTGGCAGGCAAATCTGTTGTGTAGCTCTCTATGGATTCTCTTTCTATTAGGGCTCGAGAGAATTAAAATACTAGTACAGTCGTTCATGCTTGATTTTCCTTAAGTAAACAAATTAGAGACAAATCCTTCCAGCTGGGAGATCCACTTCAGCTGGTGTATAGTTGGTATATACATTTCAACTCATTTGGTTCTTGAGGCAATTTCAAGTGTTCCAATCATGTCACTAACCGTTAATGCTCGTGTCAATGTTGCTTGAATCCCATAAAAATACACACAACCAACTTCATAGTCAATAAACTTTATATTTTTTCAGATTTCAGACCAGAATTGAGTAATGTTCCAACCTATATCATACTTAACTCAACAGCAATGGCTAAAAATTTTCTGGAGGCCACCTATTTATTTATGTATTCATTCCAATTTATCTATAATGTATATGTATGCATGCATACATGTATGTACGTATGTATGTATGTACATATGTATATGTATGTGTGTATTTATTGATTCACTTTCACACCTGACAGTGTAATTAAAAAGATAAACACATAGACAGGAAAAAGAAGCAAGCCACACTTATACATTACCTGCATTCTTGTCGCTGTTTGCATAATTGTTGATGGTGCTAGGGATTCTTGGAAACGTGAGCTGTTAGCTTCACATATAAGTTGTGCCACCGAGATGATCACTATCAAAAGAGATGAAAAACATTCAATCAAAAGTTAGAGTTTGTAATGGCTGTAACAGGCAAGTCTGTACGTTGTGGCAATACGTGGCAGGATAGGGGGTGGCAGTTTAGTTTTGGGAGGGATTCTGTAACAGGCAAGTTAGAGTTTGTAATGGGCTGTAACAGGCAAGTTAGAGTTTGTAATGGGCTGTAACAGGCAGGTCTGTACATTGATGGCAATACCATGGCAGAATACGGGGTGCAGTTTAGTTTTGGGAGGGATTCTGTCGATTGGCAATTTGGCTGACAGGTGAATAGCATACGTTATGAATTTTGATAGGTAAGTATGATTACGCCGTAGATAGGATGTATTGTTATCACTTCACTGGTAGAAAAGCTGAAATGCACTGCTTTGCAAAACTGGGTCTACAAGAAAACACAAGTCAGAGTGTTATATGCCCAAAGGATAAGCCAGTTCCCTGAGGTAGCTTTATCTACCAAGTACACACATGCAGGTTTGAAGTTCATATCTCCAACAGCAAATAACATGTATGTAACTTTGAGAAATGTATATTTTCAGCTCTATAATCACCTCTGTTCCCTTGACTTTGACTTCATGAGCCATAATCTCATCACAATAACTTCATTTTCCAAGTATACACTTGCCAGCTTTGAAGCTCATATCTTCTGAAGGTTTCTATA
>JZLH01S0198996.1:17692-29623 GCA_001188425.1 Eucidaris tribuloides
TGTTAAAGGTAAATGACATGATGGGGGTAATCCTCAACTTGGGCTGAATAATTCTAGAATCAAGTAAACTATACAAGGATTCTGCTGTGAAAATCTTGTAGTCAAACGTTGACTCATTCTAAAATAACTAATGTCAATATCCCTACTGGCAGGCAAATCTGTTGTGTAGCTCTCTATGGATTCTCTTTCTATTAGGGCTCGAGAGAATTAAAATACTAGTACAGTCGTTCATGCTTGATTTTCCTTAAGTAAACAAATTAGAGACAAATCCTTCCAGCTGGGAGATCCACTCCAGCTGGTGTATAGTTGGTATATATTTCAACTCATTTGGTTCTTGAGGCAATTTCAAGTGTTCCCAATCATGTCACTAACCGTTAATGCTCGTGTCATGTTGCTTGAATCCCATAAAAATACACACAACCAACTTCATAGTCAATAAACTTTATATTTTTTTCAGATTTCAGACCAGAAATTGGAGTACATGTTCCAACCTATATCATACTTAACTCAACAGCAAATGGCTAAAAATTTTCTGGAGGCCACCTATTTATTTATGTATTCATTTCAATTTATCTATAATGTATATGTATGCATGCATACATGTATGTACGTATGTATGTATGTACATATGTATATGTATGTGTGTATTTATTGGATTCACTTTCACACCTGACAGTGTAATTAAAAAGATAAACACATAGACAGGAAAAAGAAGCAAGCCCAACTTATACATTACCTGCATTCCTTTGTCGCTGTTTGCATAATTGTTGATGGTTGCTAGGGATTCTTGGAAACGTGAGCTGTTAGCTTCACCTATAAGTTGTGCCACCGAGATGATCAACTATCAAAAGAGATGAAAAACATTCAATCAAAAGTTAGAGTTTGTAATGGGCTGTAACAGGCAAGTTCTGTACGTTGATGGCAATACCGTGGCAGGATAGGGGGTGGCAGTTTAGTTTTGGGAGGGATTCTGTAACAGGCAAGTTAGAGTTTGTAATGGGCTGTAACAGGCAAGTTAGAGTTTGTAATGGGCTGTAACAGGCAGGTCCTGTACATTGATGGCAATACCATGGCAGAATACGGGGTGGCAGTTTAGTTTTGGGAGGGATTCTGTCGATTGGCAATTTGGCTGACAGGTGAATAGCATACGTTATGAATTTTGATAGGTAAGTATGATTACGCCGTAGATAGGATGTATTGTTATCACTTCACTGGTAGAAAAGCTGAAATGCACTGCTTTGCAAAACTGGGTCTACAAGAAAACCACAAGTCAGAGTGTTATATGCCCAAAGGATAAGCCAGTTCCCTGAGGTAGCTTTATCCTACCAAGTACACACATGCAGGTTTGAAGTTCATATCTCCAACAGCAAATACATGTATGTAACTTTGAGAAATGTATATTTTCAGCTCTATAATCACCTCTGTTCCCCTTGACCTTTGACTTCATGAGCCCATAATCTCATCACATAACTTTCATTTTCCAAGGTATACACTTGCCAGCTTTGAAGCTCATATCTCTGACGGTTCTTAATTTATTTAAGTACAGTTCAGCCTCGATTATACAGCCATCACTCTCTATTATCTGGACAATGGACTTATCAGTTCATTGCCTGTAATTGATACACTTTTATCAGTAGTGTACACAGAAACTTGTAGGTTATCGGGGAACAATAGATAAATTGTCACTTGTGTGTGGTCTGTTGCAATTTGCACATGGTGTGTGGGTTGCTTTTACTATAACTTATGACATGTATTACCTCCCCCCTATACTGCGTTTGTACATTATCTCTCTTATCTGGCCGTATCACTTATCCGGATGGCTGCTGGTCCCAATGTGGCTGGTTAATCGAGGTCGAACTGTACTACTGTGTATTTTCGGGTATATAATGACCTCTGTGACCTTTGACCTTGAGAACCCATAATCATGAAACATTAGGTCATGTGGTGTATAGCAGCCTTTAACTGCCGGAGTCCGAGTTCAGGATTTGGCTTCAAAACGGGCATCTGTTTCCAGTGGGGAACAGGGTGTGCTGTATATCAATTATTATATCCCTCATTGTAAGTTTCTTGAATTCTGGTTGGTCAAAAGTATGTAACATGATGAAAAATAAACACACTATTCTGTGAGTCTAGTTCTGAAAGTACTATAATTTTCAGAGAGTACAATAGTAAAGTACTATTGTACTCATTATGATGGGATAGTACATTAATCTCTCAACAATGAGGGCACTATACTATTTGCCCCACCCGCGACCGACTAGTACCCAACAGCGGGATCGGGATTTGAGCTCAAAAAGCCGAATAAATCGTGTGTACAAAATACATGTACCGTACGCTATTTTTTTCCGTCCGCGTGAAAGACATTATGCGTGCTACAACCGTATGAAAGTCTGGCAAAGTTTAACCCTAATCAGGCTGGGCTTTTTTTTGCTATGCTATATCTGGGGGGGGGGGGGGGGGGGAGGGGGGGGGGGGGGGGGGGGGGGGGGGGGGGGGGGGGAGGGGGGGGGGGGGGGGGGGGGGGTTGGGGGGGGGGGGGCGGGGGGGGGGGGGGGGGCGGGGGGGGAGGGCCGATTCCGCCCCCCCCCCCGAGATCTCGGCCGTCGACCGCGCCGAAATCGGCACGCACGTCACCATCACGTAATGTACGTAGACAGTAGAGTTAATTACCTGAATTAATTCATATATATTAATTATGCTAATTTATGCGTAAAAGCATATTAGCTGTAAATCATTAATTAAAGCTCCAAAAATGCTAATTTTTGGTCTAGACTCTCTTTTAAGTGTTCTTAGCAAAAGTACTTATAAAAAAATCGGATCGAACTGAATTTCCTATTGTATTTCATTGTTTTGTGATTTCTTATGTATTTCTTTGTTTTTTCGACCTTTTGTTTTCTATTGCTTTTCAATGAATTTGTCGGGACACTTATGCGATCATAAACAGCACAAAATTACTAATTTCAACCAGTAAAAGAAAAAATAATCATACATTTACGAATTTTGGCTGAAACACAATTTGTATTGAAATTGTACACAAAATCAGTTTTTGAGCAATTTTTGGGGTGACATGCAAGTACAAAATTGTTACGTAACTTCGGAACGCGTACCCGGACGTCGCAATTTGGTCTTAAAAGATGCGCGAGACTCGAGAGAAAAAGTCATGAATGCCCGGCAATTGCTTCTCGCGTTGCAGACATATTGCGCGAACGTTAGGGGGGGCGGATTCTGCCCCCCCCCAGCTTTTTTAGGGTTAAGATTAACACTGGGTTAAATTCATCGAGTTTGACTTAGGGTCATAGTTAAAATAAGAATGAGGATCAAATTAGCGTTTTATAGGTTTATGAAATTGGTACTCGACTAACTAGAGTATACGTTAATGGAATTGTATCCCTATCCCTACCGCAAGTAAAAATATCGCGCGCCTGTATGCCGTGCGACACACACACACACTCGTAGGGGTACCGTAAGTACATTTCATTTTCCTTTTTTTTCTTTGTGTAATTTCCCTGTTAATTCGATGACGGATATAAAACAAATATATCCTGTCTTAAGAGTCTCTGTTTGAAACTATGATGCCATCGGTTACATTAACTGTAAACTATTTTCCCAAGGGGCGCAGTTCATGTAACCTCGGGCTCGTCAAAGTTTCAACCAGAGACTCTCGTATCAGTATATATTTGTATATTGGAATTACAGAATTTCAGAGAGGCACAGGTTAACACACAGAAAGTCTTTCTACCCAGGACTGTCTCACCTGTAAATGAACCCTCACAAACTCCTTCCTCTGAGTGAACTCAAAGTTACTTCTCATCAGGAGATAGAGAAGGGCACACGCCTCGTTCCTGGTGCTGACCAATCTGGAATTCAGATTCTTCAAGAGCTGTGGAATGTGGAGAGAATGGTAGACCAATGGTGAAGAGTTACAACCTGATAGCTTGAGGGTCTGATAGACCAATTGTAGACACTGTAGTTTGGGCATC
Organism: Eucidaris tribuloides; assembly: GCA_001188425.1. Lineage (NCBI taxonomy): Eukaryota > Metazoa > Echinodermata > Echinoidea > Cidaroida > Cidaridae > Eucidaris > Eucidaris tribuloides. Next base: position 21,673 of record JZLH01S0198996.1, read on the forward strand.
TAAAAAATTTACCTAAGGCTGTTTTCATTGTGCAGGCTGTGCTGTACAGTGTATATTAATTCTTATTGGAATTTCAGAATCTCAGAGGCACTGGTTAATACACAGGCATCTTTCTACCCAAGGAAGTCAAATTGAATTAGAATCAGTGAACAGAGGGAGAACTAGGTGCCCTAACTGCAATTAAAGATTGTGTCAGGGATGTGGTGTGTTGAAAGTTTGAGATCCATACGTCATGAATTTGTTGTTTTATGAGAAAAACTAATAACGACATTTACCAGAATGTTGTTTCTTTCTGTGAGTTTCAATTTGCTCAAACTGCGAATCGCGGTTATGTGTATCGTCGCAAGACCAGCGGAGCGCACTGATTGGTTAGTTAACTGGGGGGGGGGTAAATTTGACCTCCCCCTCAATGAGTTTCGCGACCATGCCGCCGCGCAAAATTTTTTGATCGCGTCGCTCACTGACTTTTTACTTTCAAGTCTTGCGCATCTTTTGAGACCGTTTTTGCGAAAAACGGACATACTGTTACGACGCTGCGCGACTTTTTATACATGCATGTCAACCCCAAAATTGCTCAAAAACGTGATTTCGTGTACAAAACCAATGGAAATTGTGTTTTCAGCCAAAAATCATAAATGTATGAGTATTTTTGCTTTTACTGGTTGAAATGAATTCATTTTATGCTGTTTATGATGGCAAAAGTATCCCCAACAAATTTCATCAAAAAAACAATAGAAAACAAAAGGTCGAAAAAACAAAGAAATACATAAGAAATTCACAAAACAATAAAATACATAAGAAATTAATTCCAATTCGGCAAATTTTTTTGTAGATAATTGTCAGAAATGTCAGAATGAATATTTTCACCAAAAATTAGTACTCTTACTAACTATTGTAAGTGAGTTATAGGCGAAAACATAATTTCATGCACTTATTTGCATAATTAATTACTTAAAAAATAGAAAAAATACATTTTTTGAAAATTTTACTACATAGTCATGTAGTTTACATCCGCCTCTATGCGTGAGCAAATTTTCGTGCCGATCGCGTGATCGGCGGCCGAGATCTGAAGGGGGGGTCAAATTGAACCCCCCCCCCCAGTAAAAACACGGTCTGAAATAGCCCAGTTAAAATAGGGTTAAACGGCTAACCCCCGCACGACCTTTGGCTAACGGCTGATCGGACAATTTTGGAACTGCACGTGCACGTTTGACATCGTGGATTTTTTGAAATTGCTTCTGAGTAATTTGAAAAAGGATGAAGTTTAACCCTCCAGATTTTCACCAAATTCAATATTTTACCCCAAATCTCTATGAGAGGTGTTTATTTATATTAATCTTCACATTGGATATGATTTCAGCTGATTTCATTCATTTAGGTGTTTTTTGACGTGCAAATGAATGGCACAATCTTTAAACAAATTAAACCGCTGCTCATCCTTTCAAGCCTAGATTCATATTTGTCTATCAGATATGCCATCCATTGGTACCATACAGATCCTTGGTCTGTAAGGGTTCCCCTGATCAAGACAGTCTCATAAAACTTGAAGATATCGTCATTTTGTCCTCACACCTTCAAAACAATAGTTGAAGAATTTGATCACAAAACGGGTTAACTCCATTTTCACTAAAATTGAGTTATCAAAATCTACACATTTATCATCTACTTACTTAGCGATAGTATGAAATTTTTAGCCAAATTCCACAAGCAAGTACAAAATAAATTTAATTTTTACTTTTATTTTTCCACAGGTGCATGTACAAACTCGGGCAAAGAAATGGACTTCTTCCAAAGTTACTAGAATGGAGTTAACCCATTTGTGATAAAGCTACTCAGTTAAAAATAACATGTTTTGACCCCAAACTCTTTAACACATTCCTGGTCTGTACGATGAGCCCCAAAGTAACATTTGAAAACAACAGCAATAACAAACTCAATTCAACATTATCACATAATTCTTATGGCTAAAATTGCTTTGTGCCTTCAGGCACTCGCAACACAATATACATGTACTTGACAAGGAGCAGGTAATGTAAAATTCAATCGCAAGTCTATTGCATACCTTCCTCTTTGGCATTACAGAGTTTTCCTTCACTAATGTAATTTCCACTACTAAATTATACAATTCTACAGAATCTAAACAATTTACGGAATAAATGATCAAGATAAAACAGAAAAAAATGAGTGAAAAAAACATATTTGAACCAGTGACTTCAGGATAACAAGTTCTGTACTGAGGTGCCAGTCAGGAGCCACATCATCATGCTTGCTTTATAATGTAAACCCTTCATGACCACTAAAACACTCCAAAAAACTCAATGTAGAGACCTACTACTCCACCAGAGCAAGCACTCCTGCCACCTTCATTTCATGATTTGAAAAATTCCTTGTACTTATAACACCTTTAATACCTTGCAGGAAAAAAATGTTTACTTCTCACATGTTCATAGAATATTATTTCGAATTTTTATGGTAAATGTCTAGTGACTGTTTGCAAAACGTGGAAAAAATAACTTTTAGTGGGCAACAAGACATAGAATTCAAACTCTGGAGCATAACAATTTATCAATTTTTGTATTTACGCTACTGAAGATAAGGCAGCTCTGTGATTCAAAAAGAAATTATTACATAGACAATACAGACAATAAATTATTACATAGTCAATATAGACAATAAATAAATAAGTAAGTAAATAAATAAATAAATAAAATGTAATCAGTAAATAATGGCAAAATAGATTACATGTATGTTTCAATCTGTGTTTCCTTTTACCAACTTACCGCCAAACATAGATCTCCACAGAGATTAGCACTGCCTTTGAAGAGAGGTACTGGAAACTGCAAATCAATGGTAAAAATGATACATAATAATTTCTGCTGCCATACACAATTTCAACAAGCTTAGAGATATAATACCATCCACATTGATTCCATACTTTTTAGATCAATTCCAAATTTTATTGATCGACTCTAAAAAATGTTATGATCGATCCTAATGTTGATGATCGATTCCTTACTTTGGCAATCAATCGAATGACTAAAATAATTGTCCACATGCACTCCACGTATTCGCTTAACTGGCATAAATCGTGTAGATACTCTACAACCTGAAGCCGTCGGGGATGGTAGACCACTTTCGACGACAACCGAAAAATACACAATGTGCACAAGGGGATGAAAATACAGACAGGACATGACCTAAATGTGGGATTTTTCTTTTTGTGTTTTGTTTGACATTGACCTTGAAACCTGATCTATGACCTTGAAAATTGAACTTGGTCTAGCACCTTCCTTTTTGAAGCATGTAAAGATTTCATGGGCCTGGATGTAAATCTGTGCCGGTGAGACCGTTTCACACAAACGGAAAGACAGACAGACAAACTTGCACGATCACAATACCTCATTCAACTTCGTTGGCAGAGGTAATTACATGTAGTTTACATATCCAAAATAAAGTATAGAAATTATCTAATAATCTTCCCAGAAAAATACAATACCCCCAAAATTGCAACGTCAAGGAATAAAAAGATTGCAGTATTAACAACTACGAGGCATCTCGACGGCGTGGTTGTTGACCCCTTCGAAGCACATGTATCCCCCGAACCCGTCCCTTCATCCCCCCCATTTGGATAAATTAGAAATATCATGGCATCCTTATAAAAGTCTGGAACAGGATGAGGGCACCTGTCACTGAAAGCTATTGTTTATCAGAAATGACAGCCCGCACCCCCCATATAACCTCAAAGCAAGAAATGTGGCCGATTAGATCATATACAAGTAATGTGACAATGCAACCCAAGTCGAACACTGAGGGCGGCTGTCACCGAGACACTAATGTGGGCCTACATAGTAGAATGACCACTACTCCCATGACACCTATACAGCAAGTTTAATAAAATCCTTGAGTTAAGCCGAACAAATAATTGAAAAAAAAGCATTTTTGGCAAATTTAGACTCTATCAAGGTTTGACCTATTGACTCCTGTAAAAGGGGCGGGAACATTGGGACAGCAGCGCACGCGAAAAGTTATAGTGTCTAGAATTGACTATGGATACACTTACGAGCACACCGAAATTTGAAAAAAAATTCGCGTCAAGGAAATGGCGGACAGTTATCAGAGCAGGCCACAAGCAGATCCCTGAAAAATGTACCTTTTTGATGTGACCAAGACGGACCAAGCCGAGGGCGCCAACGCGACAAAAACAATAGACATCTCACTATAAATAATAATATACACCTTCATACCAAATTTGAAAAAGATGATTCCGAGAAGAAAGCTGCAGCAGGTAGACGCGCTCACAGAAGAAAATCTCATTATAAATGTCCGTTAGGCAATGAGGGCGGGCTGTCACTGAAAAACTTATTGTTATCGCAGAATGACACGCCCCCCCCCGCCAATAAACCGTCCAAAGCAAAGTTTTGAAATAAAATCGCTTGTGGGTAACAACAAATGTACATTGAAAATAAGCATTTTTGGCAAATTTAGAACCTATTCAGGTTGAGCCTTTGCGGACCGCTGTAAAAAGGCAGAAATCCCTGGGGCGAGGCATTCAGCCAAGAAGTCATATAAGTGTTCTAGAGTTGACTTATGAATATAACTTACACACCAAATTTGAAAAAAATCCGTCAAGAAATGCGGCCAGTATCAGGCACACAAGCAGACCTTGAAAAATGTACCTTTTTGTGTACAAAGACGGACCAAACGAGGGCGCCACCACCAAAAACAATAGCGGTCTTCGCTTTACCATAATACACCTTCATACCAAATTTGAAGATGATCAGAGAAGAAATGCAGCTTGTAGAGCGCTCACAAGGAAATCTCTGCGGCGGCGGCGGCGCGACGAGGCCAAATCCATAGTATCCTCCGAACACAGTTCGGGGGATACAATAAGCATTCTCAATCAAAATATATTTCATGACAACATATGTAAATATCCCAACCTAATAACACTACTTGCACCCTTTCCCCATTGATACAGCCCTGATGGTTTGCAAATCAGTAAGACAATATTTGTCTTTCCTCTACTAGAGGAAGGTAAAAAGCAAGGGTCAGAGTAACAACTGATAACTCAAACTTTTCATCTAAACTTAGTTTTGGGGTTCGGGATTGTTTCACGTCCAATTCTAAGTGCTTTATCAGCTTGTCTGATTTGATCTGAATTTGTGCACACAACCTCTCCCCGGTGTACAGAGCCATAATAATCCAGAGAATTCCCTGATGTCCGACTCAAAACAAGAACATTGAGATTGCGTCTGTGCCGATTGGCAACAACATTTCTCACCACCAAGTCAGACGAACTAATCAGACGTGAAATGTTCTCGAACTCAAGAAGCAAGTTCAGATGAAATATTTTAAGTTTTGTTTGTTACTTGGAATTTACCTGGATGAATTCTAACTTACATCTAAGGGTGCGAGTTATACAGTAATGAGTGGATTGTGAAACCTACCCGATTGAGGAAGAGGCGCAGCGACATAAAGACATTCTTGAGGCTCGTTTCTGATTGGCCGGTGTGAAGGAAGCTGACAAAGATATCCAAGACTTTCCTCATCAAGGGGTTATTACCATCAGCACTATCCATAGCGGCCTGGAAACACACACATGATCAGAATAACAATAAATACTAATCAAAATAAAAAGTAAAGTAAATAAACATATATGTATAGACAGAGGTAAAGTACTAATAGATATACATAAACATACTAGGAGGGATAAATGAGTAATTAATTTAAGATTAAGATACATTATTAACCGTATCGAACATCTGAGCAGGGCAGCTTTCCAACTTAGACCTTTATCATTATTGACCGGTCATTTATTTTCCCATATTGCCCGCTCAGAAAGGTCAACGGCAAAATGCGTGTAAAATTGCGGGCAATAATGTCAGCGTGTTGGCGTGCAACCGCAAGCGTATGCTTAGAGAAATACGCGATCAATCGACGCGCTGTCTTTGTGCGCCATAAACAAACTTGTCAGTCTCCATTGCAATTCGATTTGTAAACATGGAAGATGAAGATATGAATGACATTTTTTTCTGCATAATGAAAATAGTCTCAAGCCTAGAGGTCCACTAAAACCTCGGCAATTTGCGGTGAATATTTAGCAGACAAGGGAACTTCTCAGTAAAGAATCAAATTGCATCGCGAAACGCACTGAACGAGGTTAACTGTGGCTGCAACGCTGCAGTGCACAGTAATCGTCATACTCATAGTCAACAGGATCGTGACATGCTAAACTAAAGTAATAATAAATGTAGTTTAATACAGTATTTGGTGTTGTCCGCCCTTGATGTCTGATGTGGATAATAATAACAATATCGACTGGCTCTTTCAGGAGGATACAACATATATTGCCCTCACTAGCATCATATCGCCCTCGTCTTCGACTCGGGCGATATGATTCTAGTTCGGGCAATATATGTTGTATCTCCCTCAAGCCAGTCCATATTATATGATTAATACATAATTTAAATAAAATAAGTTAATCAAATATTCAAACAACTAAAGTAATAAATGAATGAATGAATAAATAGATACATTAATAAATAAAATAAACTAGAGCTGTTCAACTGCACGGAGCCGTTGGGCATGCCTTTATACTCCCACCTAATTCCATTGAAATGGAAATGCATCCAATCTGATCAGAAGTAACCATGGCAATGAGCTCAAATGACACATATAAGACCCTGTGACCTTTGACCTATAACATCACAACTCCAAAATATAATCAGTTCATTGTTGCTTTTCACTTGACACACATTTTATTGAAATCCGATCAGCCATGCTTGAGTTATCGTAGTAACACAGCATGTGTTTACACTTCTTCAGTCTTTTATATTTATATCATGATAAATCCTACTGCCAACTTTGAACTCTTTTGATTCCTGCATTCCACAAGCCAGGATGTCTTAGAAACCCAATAACCAGATTCCATGACCATGTAAGTCCCATCTTGTTTGGCTACCACATCAGGCTGCCATACCCACACATGGCCCACTACTAGGATTAATTTCCAGGACTTTCCAGGTTATTCCATGCCTGTGGCAACAATGACAAAAAAAAAAAAAAAAAAATACATCCTCCTCCTCCTCCCAGGCAAACATTTTTATATTTGCAGATTTAATTATTACTTTATAAACATATTTTGACTTTTTCTATTAGCTGTCCAATTGTATTAAGGGGCAAATCATGCTTAAAGTAACTGTTAAAACTGTGAAACACTTAGAGGATGAAAGCAGTCAATAGTTTTACCTTGGCAAAAATATTTTGGTTAAAACATATGACTGTTTATCATTAACATTTCTACCCAACACCAATTAACTTGTGATTGAAATATGATATACCAGTAGATGAGCTGTTGCCAAGAAAAAAAACCCCGATAAACAGTAGTTTTTACATAAATGCATGAAGTGGGAGTTGGTTGGAGTTGGGTTGAAAAAGTTGATTCTAAGATTCTGAATTTCTGATATTTTCTAAAAGGGCAATCCAATTCATCATTCTTCTGTCAAAATTTGAGAGCCAGAAGTAATTAAGAGGTACAATTTTTCTTGAAATTAATTTGACGTTTGTGTGGGGACTTGACATTTTCCTGATTTTCTATTCCCTTTGTGCTTGTGATAACCATGATATATTTATCCAACGTCTCCAAGTCCCTGTGTTGAAATTTTGGTATCAACACAAAGCTACATTTTGTGAACAATTCACTGCTAGTGACTGTATCAGCTATAAAGGATTGCATAAACCACTGTTCTCGTTTGGTGAGTGACTAGATTTACAGAGCTTTCTACAGTAAAGGCCTCCCATTTTGCATGAATGAGCATTATTTTGGTATTAGTTGTTCTCAGTTTTCCTTTAAGTAGCTTAAGTGATGGTCGAGACTTGTGAGTGGGTTTTTAACCCATTGGTGATGACTTGATTTCACTTTTACACACATTTTCCATAAACTCTTGCCCAG
>JZLH01S0198996.1:93591-139682 GCA_001188425.1 Eucidaris tribuloides
TTCAAGAAAAATCATACTTCTGAATCACTTCTGATCCTCAAATTTGGACAGATGAAAGATGGGTGCATGTACCTTTAGAAAATATTAGAATCCCAGAATAAACCTTGGTAACCCAACTCGACTATTTACTGAATTTACACAAAAACTTCCATTGCGACTTATTGATCGATTTGTGGTGACAGGTCATATATTCTAGGATGTTTATTTGTCCAGTAAACTAGCATTTTCACGTTGCTCAGATATCAATGTTCGAGAATTTTTTTAAATTGAACCTCCATAATGTTCAGAACTGTCTTTAAATCTCATGGGGCTGGGGTAAGGGTGTCAGATCTTACTGTGCAGTAGGTCTTATTGTACAGGTACATACAAGTCATGTAGGTATCACTCAGGACCAGAGGAATATCATAATTCTGACATCAATCAATAGTTACATAGAGTATCAGTTTGTTACAGTATAAGTGAAAGGGAAATTCACATTTCAATATTTGTTAGTTGAATATTGCTGTGACTCAAAGAAGAATACTAGCTGCTGCTCGGTGAAAGGTACTGTAAGTACAGGGAAACCCCGTTATAACGAGGTTGTCGGGACCGCCGATTTTACCTCGTAATAACCGGTACGTCGTTGTAAACGTACACATAATGTACACACAAAATATAACATGTATGGGACTAGGCATTAAACCCATCTGTTTACTGCTTTTCCTACTTGTTCTGCACCAAAACTATGAACAGAAAGTTGATTATTTTTCATTTATATACTCATCCAAAGTAATAAAAGAAACTAGATCTCAAAGCAGCAACCTTCACGCTCGTAACTTGCGTTGAGTACTGTGTACGGGAGGCAGGCTTTGTGTGTCTGACAAGTGAAAGTACTGTGCAGTTTATAGGCTACACACACACACACTTGCCTATGTATTGTGTATGGCTGTGTGGCAGACTGAAGTGCGATGCGCTCTGAAACGATTGGGCATTTTTTGCGTTGCCAAAATTTAGAATTTGGTCAGCGCATGATGCGACTTTTATTTCCTCGTTTTAACCAGGTGAATTTCTTATGTTTTTCTTTGTTAGTGGGTTGAGAAAAATACCTCGTTATAAGCGAAATCTCGCAATAACCGAGCTCGCTATAAACGGGACTTCTTTCCATTGAACATCACGTAAATGAAAACGGGACCGAGACAATCACCTCGTTAAAAGTGGTACCTCGCTATATCCGAGCTCGCTATAACGGGGTTTCCCTGTAATATGATAATATATCACTGATTAATAGATAGAAACATTTAGTAAATGCGGCACTAATACACACTGATTAAATATCTTTGGAATTGATATTCCACATGTGGTATTATTTTCAAATGTATGTAGATTTTATATTGATAATACATACTCAACTTTGTAGTATGGCATGATCGATAGTACCCATACACCAGAGTTTACACACATTACAGAACAAACATGAGACACACCAAAATGTTGACTGACCTTAGTCCCTGTAATGTATACACCTACTGCCTGACCCCCCCCCCTTCCCCCCCCCCCCCTAATCCATCAGAAACCAATGATGACCGTTCTCCATGGCTACTTGTGGCTGGAGATTCTTCAATTTCATAAAATTTGGCAAACTGAAAGGAACTCTTTTTCTATGGATCAACCTCAAATACATTGGTACCAAATGGTATTCAGAATTGCAATAAAAAAAAATAGGATTTTTAAAAATGCGTATACATGATTGATTACTAATATGGGTTGATACTGGAATATGGTCAAACCACTGCAGAATAGGTATTAGTTTTCTCTTTTGGAAGGGTTTCTATCAAATGCATATTCTGTCTGGAGGGACAATTAGCATAATATTTTGAAATGGCAAGTACGTAGGACTCATGTTGCTGATAATAATTTCTTTATTTCAGAAATGTGACCATATTGTCTTTTTCATAGAATACACAAAAAGCCTGATGAACCCCAAAGTAAATGTTGATAATAATGTCAAGTATGGAGTTACCACAAACAACAGACATGGACACCAAGAATCACAAGAGAGAAAGACAAGAGAGAACACCAAACACTGACTAGACAACATCCCACTGATAATACCCTACCATATTTCCTGAAGTTGCCTCCATATGCTGAATAGTGCAATAACATGTATACAAAAAAAAAGTGGCAAGAAGTGATGTATGATCGGAATATGGCAAGCGTGAACATGACTTAAAAAGTAACACATTGAATACCTTAGAGACTAGGTGAACCCAAGTCATATTTGGTGAGGGTGTGTGGTGTAGGTAGAAGATACAGGGTAAAACACCACCCTGAAACACTATAACACAACCTCCATCTCTGTCCGTTTGTCTGTCTCTGTGTGTTTCTGTATGTATGACTTGTGTTTGTACATGAATGCATGTGTATGTATGTGTCTGTCTGCCTGTCTGTTTTTGTTATTTTCAATTTTTTTAGGGGTAGGACCTCTGATACTATTTATCGGGCACATCAGTTCATCATTAATAAAATACCTTATGGATGAAAAACATTGTTTTTGTTCACTCTCTTTCACTTTACCATGTCAAAGTGGTTGAGAGTATCATGCTTCCTAATTGTCTTAAATATCATAATGAATTGTGGTGCAGTAAATTGTATATTCAGACTTACATTTAGATAACATAGATATTCATCTGTCATTTATGACTTCAAATATTGGTAAATCATATTTAATCACAAATGATCACAAAAAGGACAAAAATAGTCAGAAATATAAATGTTTGTAATGTACATGTAGGATCTCTGGTGTTGGGAAAAGGACTAGTTTGGGAGCAGGGCAAGCAGAAATACTGAAACATATACAAAACTACACTACATGTGCATTATATAAAAGGCCATACTGGAAATCTTGTGTTAGAAAACAGCATACCACATGCTTGCAAGCACAGCAAGAAAATTTTCTAACGGCGTGCAGATGTATTAGTGCCATGCATTTTTCCATCTATGTCTAACTTCCCCTCTTTAAATCAAGCACTCCTTTTACCTTTCATGGCACGTTGATTAGACTTTGCTCGCCCGCCCACTGGAAATATTTGGGGGGATTGTTGGTTTCAAGTGGAAGAAAAGGGAAAAAAACATGCATAACATAAAATTTGAAAACAGAAACGAAAACAGGAAATGGGACCTTTCAAAATGCATAGGTGTTATATCTTGAACATACTGGAATACTGGACAAGTGAAGAAAAAAAACAGCCAGAATTTAATGAATGTCATATCATTTTCATTTTAGTATCACACAATGTCTTATAAATGTATGTAATACTCATCAATTCATCTAATTAACAAGAACTTAAATCTAACAAGCTGAAAGATAAATACATAATAAATGTATCATGATTGTGATACAATACTTGACAGACATTTTAACATTAAGAACCTTAGCATCACACAGTCAATAAGGTTAGCATTCATTTTCAAACTTATTTGTCACTCAATGTGTAAAGTGATAAACTAATTTTAAGGTCTGACTTTCGAAGTTGACGGTAAGAAAATATGATACCCATACATTCCAAACATTAAATCAAACTGGGCCTGTTTAATGTAACTAGAGGCACACTATGCGTTCCACATAGTTTGAATTTTACTTACTAAACACTAAAATTAAATATAATACTTCACAACAAAATAATCAACAACACCACTAAATGGATTAAGCACCAAAATCTTCTGTCTAATAAATACCAGTGGACTTACCACTAAAAATAATGAGCATTTACAACTTTTGATATACATATTTTTGGAAAGAAGCAGAAGTAATATTTTTATTCAATTCACAATGCACATTAATATTTTGATATTCAGCCCAATAGTTCAATAAAGATGGAAAACAATTGTGGGACAGAAAGGTGAAATTTAGTGTTCTTCCCTATCAAGTAGAAATTGCCAACTAATCCGGACCCCCCCCCCACCTCCCCCCCCCCAAAAAATAAAAAATCAGTTTCCCTAACTTCAAATCAATGGAAGCATGAGGGCAAAATAAAAGTCAAATTCATGCATGTGACAGTGTGTACTTATACTTGAGGAAAAGGAAAAAGAAAGACCTGCAAACTGAAATGCAACAAGTAACATGAAATCATAATGATTATAACGAGTCAAGCTTGAAATGAGGTCACAGTCCACTGGATAAACACCTGAAAACAAAACACTGCATAAGGAAGTGAGACTTGGTCATCACAAATCAAGAGTTGTAACCATTAGTCATTACTTCTCCAAGAAAAAGTCTGTACAAGTCACAGAGAAAATGCAAAATGCACTTTCACAAACACACACTACTGTAGATCTTTATAGTTTATAATTTCAGTTTTTAAAAAAAAATCCAATCCAAAACAAATAAATGTGGAGCTTAGTTTTTTATGCTGAACCCAAATGATAGCATTAACAGGAGTGTGATATACATGTAAATGAACTCATAGGATACATTTAAAAAATGAAATCAATATGAATGTGAAAACGTCCCATACTTTATAAGTTATGTAAAAAATGTTTTAACCTATTCTTTCAAAACTTCAAAGGAAACCAAAAATAGTTTCACAAAATATATGACTTTCATTATATCATCCCTTAGGAATTATAATGTTGAAGTAGATCAAGATGACAATGATTGGAATTAGTGTTAAACGAGATGTGAGAAATGTGCTTACACTTTGTGGTAGAATAAGTCATTCTTAAGTATTTCATAAGTAATTTTAAGATGAAAGTATGGAAATACATGAAATGGTAAAGAATGCTTTGAAAGAATATTGGGGCTACAAGGTTAATAAACACAACAAAAACAGTAACTACCCCCTTTTTCAAAATACCATAACTTTTTAAAGAAACGGTGTTGAGCAAATTAATTTGGCAGGGGCGTTTCTGCACTAATTGACTAACTTTTGTGCGAAAATGTGATTGATATGTCAAGTCATGTATGACTGACATATTGAAGGCAAAAAGTCACTTTTCAAAAGTCACAAGGGTCATTTTGGGGGATTTGTGACACAGGATTTTGACAATTTCTGTTTGTGGTGAATAATTTTTATGTTATTTATCTATCGTTTGACCCCCTTACACCTCTTTTGACACTTTTCACATTGTTTGCGCTTCAGTGAGCTCAATTTAAAAATTGCCATCCTTCCTCAATTTTGAAACTGTAAAATCCATTAAGTTTATTGAAAAAATGAAATTCTTTATTTTTCAGCAAATTGTGTCTTAACATGTTGTATGAACATAAGAGGTTGTAACCATGTCACGATTCAGTGAGTACACTCTTTAACCCGTTGGCTACGGGAACCGGATGTGGCCTGTGTTAACTCTTTGGGACTTTCAGAATCTCGGAGGCAACGGGTTGAATAATGCAAAAAATACCATTGTTTACCTTTATTTTGGCATAAGAGATGACTCGTGTGACCTTTCAAAAGTGGCGTTTTTGCCTTTACTGCATGCTCACCCATGCGTGGCTTGACGGATCAATCACATTTTCACTCAGAGGTTAGTCAATGAGTGTAGGAATACTCCTACCAAATAATTTTGCGGAAAACTATTTTGTTAAAAAGTTAAGGTAGTTTGAAAAAGGGGGTAGATACTTTTTTTGTTGTGTGTATAATTGTAAATAGGTATATGTATGAGTGTGAGGAAAACATTATTGACAGAATGAGAGTTATTATAGACAGACATACATGAAGGCGAAGAGGAACATACTGAGTGATACACCACATTGTAGTGAAGAGACAAACGGAACAAAGCACACAAACATTGATACATGACACAGATGGACAGATATCATGTTAAGGTGTTAGGATATACTGTGACAAACAGACAATACAAACACATGAACATGATTATAGAAATGTATGACTACATATTATTTTGAAAATGTTACTTAATTTATGAGCAGAGCAACTTGAAAACACTCTAGCTAGACTCAGCAATTATGCTGCTTACAAAGGAATCAATTTTTCATATTCCATAGAAATTACAATTGAAAAACGATATTGTTATTCCCTGATATAACCATGCCAAAATGCTAGTTCAAGGTGAAATAATATGTTTGCTTCACAACCATTGCTTACTGGTCAAATATTTTAGATAACAACAAAATTAATTAAATTTTTCTAACATATCGACATCTTTTTGCAAATGCTTAGACAAACGTGACCATGTTTCTGCAGCAAAATGGCACAAAAAAAATTAGCTTAACCGCAAATTTAAACAATTTTGGATCTTCACGGTCAATTAACCTTTTTGATATAGCACTGGATGCCCATATCAAACTTGCAGATGACAGTCTGTGGCAATTGTGAAGTATTCTTTGACAGTGCAAGGGATATCTCATCTTCATTGCAGGGCAAGTGACATGATTGGTAGAAATTAAAACTTCCTTTTGAACTATCCTAGTTGAAAGATATACCAAGGATACACCAGGTGGAGTGTATCTCCTGGCTGGAAGGATTTATTTTGAATTCAAGCTGAATCAAGCATGGATATAACGGCATTTTGTTTATCGCAAGCCCAGATAGAAATAGATCCCACAGAAAGCTACACAACAGATTTGTCTGTCACAATGCATACTGATGGAAGTTATTTTAGAATGAGTCACCTTTGGACTTCAAAATTTTCACAGTAGAATCCTTGCACAGTTTACTTGATTCCAGAAAAGTTTCACCCTAAGTTGAGGTCTACCCCCAATCATGTCATTTACCTTTAAGATATGTTAGCTTCAATTTTGGGCATTTAGATTTGTTTAGTTTGTAAATTCCATTTTTGATATGCAGAACTAGCTATCAGATGATGGAATAAAAGTTTGCAAATTCCATTTTTGATATGCAGAATTAGCTATCAGATGACGGAATAAAATTAAACTAACTTGCTATATTTATCTCATTAATAAAATCTAACGCAAAAATCATTTATTTTCATGTTACAGGAATTTCTCTCTATTCAAAAAAAGGTGGGGTAAGGTTGTCTTGCAAAATATGCTCATGAATTGTCAAGTTGGCAGAAGTATGAACACAACATACAACAAGCAGAGGGGCAACAATGAACAGAAGGACAACTACTCCTGCTACATACCACTGTACACAGCCGATGGGGCAACTGCCGGTGAGTTAACGAGAGAGAGAGAGAGAGAGAGAGATGAAGAGGAGAGGGGATTGTGGGATATGGAAGGAAAGAAGAATGTGGAGTAAACAATAAACACAAATTCCAGTTAGTCACAACAATTACTTGTTAGTCACCTGTGGATGGGGTAAGAGGTGGGGACCTACAGGTCCAAGGGTTAGTTTTAATCTTGACACCCTAAAAATGGTCAGAACTACATGTATGTGACCTGCTACACAAAATGGGAAAAGTGTTGCAATTCAATCTGTAAATTGCACAATAAGCACTGACAGGAAGATAATGTGGAAAAGTCACATTTCTAAAATTTGGTCAGAACAGATCTACAGTCAACTCTGCATAAGACGAATCTGTGGGGACTGAAGATACAGCTTTGACTTATGCAAAATTCAACTTAGGAGAGGTCCTAAACAAAGAAAACAAAAACTGGTCCTTTGACTTATGCAACTTCGGCTTATGCAGAGTTAGCTGTACATTTTTAAAAACCCACAGAATACATTTTTACTTTTTTTTTTTTGGGGGGGGGGGGTAGATTACAGAAATCTTTATATATTTTTTGTAAGTTCAGGTATTCATTTAGTCTCGAAACATTGTCAGTAGTACTAAGGTACAAGTCCTTAATAAAGCAGAATTTTTATATCCTAACTGCAAGTTGTCCATTA
Source organism: Eucidaris tribuloides (assembly GCA_001188425.1). Taxonomy (NCBI): domain Eukaryota; kingdom Metazoa; phylum Echinodermata; class Echinoidea; order Cidaroida; family Cidaridae; genus Eucidaris; species Eucidaris tribuloides. The sequence continues at coordinate 101,379 of JZLH01S0198996.1, forward strand.
TAAGGGATTTTTACAAACTTTGTCCATAAAAGCATGCTGACTTTCAAACTTAATTTTCTATGGAGGCACTTCACTGTCATGATCTCAAAACCCCAACCTAATTTTAATAAAACTGTCATAACTTTTCTTTGTGTGATAAACATGTTTTCTGAGAAAGTTGTTTTAAAATATATTCCCATTAAGAGAAGCAGGTCACATGTAGACCTAGTGTCTTATTTTATGTATATGTTGAATGGAAATGTTACTTTCACATGTAGTAGGTAATAACCCTCACTTGCAAATTCCACCAAAATTTTGCCAGCAATTTCTATGGCACATGGCATTTAACATCACAAGGATTGTTGCACAGTTTAAGCACTCAATATGTAACAATTTGAAAAAAGAAGAAAAAAAGAAAAGAAAATGGTACCAAGATTTTTCGTGATATTTTTCTCTATTGTTCAAGGTGCCAGACTAACACCTTATGTGGATATGTTTTAGATGATAATAAATACAAAATGCCAGAGTTGTAACAAGTCAAGTCAGTGACTCTGAATTGAGTCGACTGGAGTCACATTTATCTTTGAGTTGACTTGACTCAAGTCGGGCGCCCAACTGACTTGAGTTGACTTTGACTCAAGTCTTCCCAGTGACTCGAGTCAGGCCCAGAGATTCAAGTCAGGCCGTGTGCCTAAGTGTACCCATATGTGTAATTTCATTCACTGTTGCAATCAACTGCACAGTACAGTTCTCAGAACATACAATTGTACACAAGCGTGATATGGTTGATTGAGCATGCAGTGGGCACTCTGCGTGACTGTCAGGCTAGTGGCTACGAATCACTGATTACATAGAAACCAGTGCATGCGCTCTATCTGGGATCCAGCTTAACCCCTTGGGGACGACGGGCTTGTACAGAAGCCCAGTATATTGCCCACTCAGAGACGACTGGCTTCCACAGAAGCCCAGAAAACATGACAAACTTTCCAGTGAAACTTACGATAAACACTAAGGTTATTTTGCCTACCAATGCATGTGTCTCATAAAGTACACCTTCCGCCCCAGTATTTATTGTAGAAAATTTCACCAGTACATATTTCACCGATTATATTGCACTGATAATCAAAACAGAGGGCTGCAAACTCCAAACACGTCCGAATGCATAGCTGCCAACTATTACTATTTGTTATTTAGTAATGATTACTAATTTCAATCTCTATTTATTATGTTTTAGCTAGTTATGAAGTGAAGATCACTAATTTTTCTAACCAAAAAATACTACGTTCTTCTATGCAAAATGTGTTAGTATATCTGATTTCCATTACTAATTTGTGTTGAGACAGGTTGGCAGCTATGCGAATGTTTACTAGAATGAATATCCTGATACAAAATGAACAACTTTTATTTTTACGTGGATAGCTCCGAGGCCGTATATAAATTTCATTTTGGGGTAATGAAATTTCCATGTTAACCAGCGATAATTATCGTCCAAATTTATCGAAAGTTCATGCAATTTAGTCCCTCTACTGTACATTCCCAAATCCGCGCCCTTATTTTGATCATGGCGCGTTACGTGATGATCCGGAAGTGGAACCTCACCGCTCATGCAGACATGCACATACGCTTTGCAGTATTTTTTTGTCATGCCAAAGAACGATTCTGATTTAAAGTATACGTTTTGTTGTAGTCATGCATTTTTTTTTGCGTAACTCACCCCTGGAAATTTTTATACACCACACTATAGTGAAGGTAGGAATATAACACGAGAGATTTTTCACTTGAAAAATGAAGGCACGAAAAAATTTTGACATTCACGAAAATGGCAAAAAACCCCACATACATGTACACTGTGTAAAAATAAGATACAAGTATATTTTATCCAGTTTAGAAAATTATCTGTGTAAGATGAAATCAGGGTTATTGGCTGAAACTTCACCACCACTGGGTTGACCAGTAATGCCCGTTGTTGAATGTGAAAACAGCGTCCGTGTGGGCGCGCATGGTTTACGCATTTTGCATAGAGAATGTACAGTATATATACTCTACCTTCAGTGTGAAAAACAACGTACATTTTTGTTTTGAAAATTTTAGAGTTTCTCGGCCGTTTTGTGCAATCAAAATCACACAAATGGAAAGAAGAAAGATTGTACTTTCTTATCTACATTGACATGTTTTCGTGAAACTGTCTCGGTAAAGAGATATAAAGGCTCAAATTCAGCAGTGCCATATGATTTCCCTACACGGTCAACCAAGTGAAAATCGAGTCGTCTCTCATGGGTTACTACCGTTGCGTAGCATCAAGCCCAAAGGGTTAATGAAACACTAAGTCATGTCGCATGACGTGACATTTACGAAGCTAGATTGTATCTTAAAATGGATTTATCAAGTCTTGCCAAGTCTAAACATGGATTTTACCGGGCCAATACCTAACCAACTGCTTGAGTATAAAGTTCTAGCTTCCTAGCTGCACAGCTGTTAGGTTAGTGACATGATTGGGAACACTTGAAAATGCCTCAAGAACCAAATGAGTTGAAATACATGTATACCCTAGCAAGAGTGGATCACCCACCTGGGAAGATTTGTCTGTAATTTGTTTACTTAACCCGTTGACTACGAGATTCCGTAAATCTCCATAGACTTTGTACAGGGCCCATCCGGTTCCCGTAAGCAATGGGTTAAGGAAAATCAAGCATAAACATAGGAGTATCTTAATTTTATCCAGGGACGATAAAAATAAGCCCCATAGAGAGCCACAGAGCAGGTTTCCATGCTACGAGTGATATTGACATTGTTTATTTTAGAATGAGTCAACGTTTGACTACAAGATTTTCACAGGAGAATCCTTGCATAGTTTACTTGATTCTAACAGTAGTTTCAGCCCAAGTTGAGGACTACCCCCAATCATATCATTTACCTTTAAGTAGAATGAATAGTTGTGATGGCATACCATGTCAGCTGAGAACTTTGTGCCAACTAAAATCTGAGTTGACTTGGGCATTGTGTCTTGACTTGACTTGACTTGACTTGACTTGACCTAACTTTGAAGTTGTCTTGACTTGACGAGATGAAGTGTCTGACTTGACTTGACTTAAATTGGGCAAACTAACAAGTGACTTGACTTGTGACTTTACTTGACTTGTGACTAGACACAAGGGTGACTCGTTACAACTCTGCACAATGCAGACCTAAACAATCCACCATGTGTACAATGACTACATTTTAGACCAGTTGTAGGAACTGCAGAGTAGTATGTGCATGTACATCCTGAATAGTTTGCAAATGAGGGTTACTACCTCTACTGAAATACATGTAGGATTGACAAATAAGTACATGTAAATTTGTAAATTAATGTTCATTTCAGTGTCATTTTCACAAGAATGCAATGGACAGACAATATGTGATTTACAAAAACAGGATCAAGTACAGTCAAACCTGTCTTAGCGGCCACCTCTCTATAGCAGCCAACCTGTCTACATGTATAGTGACCACTAAAATGATTCCCCTGGAGACAAATCATGTGTTAAAGAACTTGTCTATAGCAGCCACCTGTCTATAAAGGCCACATTTTTTGTTTCCCTTTGGTGACCACTATAGACAGGTTTCACTGTATATATATATACAGGGTGGCCCAAAAAGAATGCTACAAGTATAATCGCTAATTTCTTCACCATTATCGGCAAAACGTCATTAATTTTTCTTTTGTAGGTTAGAACATTCTTTTTCCAATAAAATGATACCAATATCATTGATTTTGAGTAAGGCGTTTTGATTCTAGGGCCATTTTTTGGAGGCAATGCAATTTGCCAAATTTGCCAAATTTTCAATAGCGGTGGTCATCGGAATGCCGAGATATTCTGGCGTCTCACTTGCCATACTGGACAAACCGCGATGACAAAGGGCTGGAATGCCCTCGCTTTCATAAGGAAGACGATGCGAGCTACATCTCCATTGTCATCCCGGTTTGTCTGGTATGGCATGCTGAGACGCAAGAATCTTTCGGTATTCTGATGATCACTGGAGTGTAAAAAATAGTAAATTTGGGAAACGACATTGCCTCCGAAAAATAGCCCTCAGATCCAAACACCTCAATTAAAATGAATGATCATAGTATCATTTTGTTGGAAAAAGAATGTTCTAACCCATGAACTAATCACCAATGACATTTTGTGAATGATTTTGAAGAAATTAACGATCGCATGTGTAGCATTTTTTTTTTAGGGGGGGGGGGCTACGACTGTATATATATGATGCACCACGCCATACCCCGTGGTACCAACTAGAAATCCGCCATTTTGTTGAATTATTTATTTATTTTTCAGCACTGTACCCTGGGTTACAAAATTATGTAAAAGTTATAAAATAAGGGTGAAAATAACACATTTAACTTCATTTTTACCCTATTTTTCGTAAGTTTATGCCTTTTTATTGTGCACTTGCACAGCCTCTGCATCATCACCACTGATTTCATCGATCATAACTGAAGAAAATACATTTTTTAACACAAGAGGGCGCTGCACAACAGGGTACCCCGGGTACAACGTACCCCGGGGTATGGCGTGGTGCATCATATATAAAACAGGGACAGAGTCGAGGCTGACCGTTCCCAGTAACAAGGCCACTGGAAAAATATTGTTCACACAGACTTTGTAGACATGACTCAGTCCAAGGCCCACAAAATTTGGCCTGAAGGCCGGCCTTGACTCCATCTCTGATAAAAAAATCTAGTGTAAAGTGTGAATTTCTTCATGAATTTGTGTCAGATCAATTCAAGTTGGTATTTTCTATCATACAAATATTCCACATATGAAGTTTAATGTTTTATGAGCATTTTGTTTTGAATAAAACAAACCCTTGAAATACAAGTGTCCAAATCTTAACTCCAGTCTATCAATAAAAGAAATATATTGTTGTCTGCAGTCTGCACGTAATGAGTTGTGTGTTTACCTTGATTTATTTCACATGATAAGATCAATTTATTTAACTTGAATGGTCAGTTATTTGGGGTGGAATGCAATTTCATCTTATTTCCTGCGATTAAACAATTACTTAATTATTAAATGTTGTAAAAAGTTTACCTTGTAACCTTCCACTAAGAAACACCAATAAATATTCATGTTGTCTTTACATTCAAAGTCACAAGTTACTGTTCCTTTATGTTAAAGGTACAAGATGCATAAACCACTAATGTTGAATAGACTGGTAAGGGAAGGAGCAGCAACAACTCTTTATCCAACCTGCAAGCAAGCACATGCTCAGCCTTGGGAAAAAACATGAGAACCGGTCTCTCAGTTCAAGATGCTGAAATGAAGATGAGAGGGAAGAGGGATAAGTTCGTTACTGACCTTTGAACTGTTTGGTCTGTTGGCCCTTCTTTGCCAGCGGCAGGTTGAGGGCGATGTAATGTTCATGGCTGCACACGACACGCAGGAGCTCAAACTTCATCTCAAACAGAGGCTGGAAAAAAAATGCAAAAAGTGGTGAAAAAATGCCTGATGATTCTTTGTGAACCCATGTCGTAACAGTACATAACGACTTTAATGCAGCAAAAAAAAAATTAATAAATAAATGACAAAATTAATGAATGAATAAATATATAATATAAATATAATAATAATAATAATAATAATAATAATATAATAATAATAATAATAATAATAAAAATAATAATATAATAATAAAAATACTGTAAGTAAATAAACAAATAACAAAAACAAATGAATGAAAATATCAATAAATAAGTATTTAATAAAATGACTACACAAATAGATAAATAAATTGTGTTTTCTAAGCAGTTATTTTAAGAAACTCAATTTTTTTAAAGAATTATGACCTATGTCTGAGGTGGCCCTCCTCCCTTATCAAAACAGCACTTATGTCTAAGGAATCTTCTTGTAAAAAAACAACAACACCCATATGAAGAAACCATTCCATACATTCAGCCAATCCCCACGCTCAAACCCAACCCAATCCCCCAACTGACGGTATCCCTAAATCACTACAGAAATCAAGGGCGTGTTCACAGTAGCCAAGACGTGGGTCAACGTGGGTTCAATCCAGATCGATCCAGATCGATCTGGATTCATGTTTTCGTTCACACTTGGCGCGAAGACCATTCGACCCGCATCAATCCACATCGGCAAATTGGCATATGTTTATGTTCTCGTATCAATGACCTGTGATGTAGCTCAAATCATGGCGGGTATCGATATAAATATGCGACAACTGTTGCTAATGAAATATCGTCAAAAACATCAGCTATACCATGCCAGAAGCCGAAGAACGTTGGATGGAATAAGGCGAGCTATGCAACAAATTCTTATAAGCCAATACCAAATGTTGATTATGTCACTAACGTGAAGCTTGGCGCTGATTTCTTCAATATTCAGTGTCTAAAAATCGTACCCAGTTGGTTACAGCTTCCAGTAATCTGGATCAATCCGGATTGAAAAGGCAATTTCTGTTCACACTAGGGGTCTATGCGGATTGATCCGGATCGAACCCTGTGGTTTCCCAGGGGTAAAATTTTCAAACCCGATCGTTTTTTACAGTCTATTTTTCTGTTCACACCTGATGTTCGATCCGGATCGACCCGGGTTGAATCCGAGATGTGGGGCAAACTAGCTCTACTGTGAACATGCCCTAAGATGACTTACCTTTGGGTCCTCTGGATCAAAGAACTGTAGATAGTTATTGAGGAGTCTAAAGACGAAGCCTCTATCCATGTACGTGAAGCAGTTCTGTGGTAACACAAAGACAGAACAGATTTCTTGTGTGAATGGTGTAAAAAATCATAAGTCTCTGGCAAACAAGAGACACATTGAAGAGAATTTTGTTAGATTGCAGCTCCTATACCAGCAATTCTGACCAATGGGAATGCTCCAATGCTTAATATGTACAAAATCAAAGCAAAGTGTGTTTTTTGTAATCAATTCATATAAATATAGATATTTTCACTTTCATTGGCTATAATAAAAATATTTAAGCATAATTATGCTTCAGAAAGCATCTGCAACAAGTTTTGCAAAAAAAAAAAATCCAACAAAAACAAAAGATCTAAAAAACAAAGAAATTCATAAGAAATTCATGAAATAATACGAGACATAAAAGATTAATTCTGATATGGCAATTTTGTCATAAATAATTGTTAGAAATGTCAGAATGAATTATATCTTCACCAAAAATTACCATTTTACAAGCTATTTCAAAGTAGTTATAGGTGAAAATATGATTTTATACGTAAATTTGCATAATTATTTGAAAATAGAAAAAAAATCTAACTTTGCTGTCTTGTAGATTGCATCCGGCTCTATGCAAATGCAAATTTTTGCAGTGATTGTCCAATACGTGGCTGAGGTCCGGGAGGAGGGGCAGATTAACCCCATCAGTTATGCAGTTTCAAAATAGCCTGCTGGGCAATAGGGTACATTGGCAACTTTACCAGATGAAAGTGTGGAAAATTCCCCATTAAATTTGTACACAAATTTTCACAAATGTACAAATGTCTAAAATGTCAGTTAAGAAGATAATTAAATTATGTAAAAAAAACTATGTAGAGTCATTTTTGCTTGGACAGCTGTAAAACAAGCAAGACGAAAACAAATTTCTGATAACAAGAATTAGAATAAGGGAAAATTTGAGTTCACAACCAATGGGGAGTTTTCCACACTCTCCTCACAAAAAGTGGCAGAGTTGCCAATGTAAGAATCTTTGTTAACAAGAATTAAATACACTTTGAAAAATCATGATTTTTGAATGGTACAACCAAATTTGCACAAACTTGCACTATATTCTTTCTTTCATTTTGCTGTACTCTTTGACTTGGCTGCAAGGAACCAACCTTGATGAAATTGGCCAAGTGGTAGTTGGCGTCTTTGGCTTCCTGCAGATGCTCCTTGTGCTTCTGTCGGATGTGGGGCATCAAGACCTGATGAAACAGAAACCCGCCGTTAGTAACCTCAGTTATTTTGTTTGTTTACTCATCTTCAGATAGAAAGGCTACACAAAGGGGAAACCTCATTTTTCTTACTCCAAGTACCACAATTTGGCAAAATATTAGGCTGAAAACATTGGAACTGCATTTGTCTTTTTATCAACTGACATATTTCCTCTAGCAAATCTGGGGAAGGGTAAAAGAAATCCCTCTTCGCCCATGGGCTGCGAAAAACCTTCAAACGATAATTACTGTAACTTAGTGGTGACATTTCCACTCTTTAACTACAATGACCTGTATTCTCATAAAACTTAAACCAAGCTCGGGTTTAAACCGGTCTAAGTTTAAATTGCTATTCTCATAAGGTGGGTTTAGTTAGACCCGCGTTAAACCTGCGTTAAACCCGCGCAAACTTTAACTACCATGGTAACATAGATCGAGTGCGTACGCTCAAATACCGAAGATTTTTTAGTGCGCACTACAACGCGCTTGGCTCACTAGAAATAACACTGCATAGTGCGTATTATTGAAAATGGACGTGCGCGTTAGTTCATTGAGTGACAGCAAAACAGCATGTCGTACATGGATTGCATGCATGCAGCCTGCGAACAAGCGTCACAACTAATGTACACAAATTTCAGATTGGATTGGGTAAATCATAGCTTCATCAGAAAATTCAAGGTAAGGGTTGAAAATAGAATCAGAATTAAGCAGATGGTTGTTGATTTTCATGCGAAAACATGAATGATACGCCAAAGTTCTGTTAGATCTAATTAATTGACAATGACAATGTAACGTTAGAAGTAGTCTAACGCTAATTGATTAGACTTAGAGGGATCTTTCTTTGAAGTTACATGTAGATCTTGGATCTAACGATATGAATTTAAATATTAAATTAATGGCGGGGCCTGATTAATAGTGCATATTCTGAAGAATACACTGCGTGACAATTTAAGCATGGTTTAGCGATTATGACAATACGGGCCAATGACTTAAAATAACTTAACTCTTAGCATGTCAGGTAACAGTCCCACATTGAGCAACTTTGAATGAAAACATCCAATGTAAGCCTTGCAGTTTAACATAGAAGTATAACAAATTACTGTCATTATTTGTTTATTCTTATACCACTTACTTGATAGAGTAATGTTTGAAGCACAAAATTACACTAGTGACACATTAAGAGTAAAATGACTTGCACTTTACAATTTCTCTGATGTTTGTAGGGGGAAGAGGCACATATTATCTAGCACTAAGTTTACTTTTGGATATACATAATTATCTGATTGGCATTACCTGGACGAGGTTGCGTACGCCGGTCTCAAAGTTGGTGGAGAAGCGTTGGTGACGGGGAGCTTGTAGCTTGTTATGCAGAATGAGGTGTTGGGCCATGCTCTTGATGAGAATGGCAAAGAAGAACCATAGATGCTGGAGGGACAAGAACATTTCAATGTCAGGAGCCATTACAAGAAATAGCAAGATTGAAAGTACTCCCTGATTTAGGACACAATGCTCTAAGAAACAAGTAAACTGACTAAAAGTTTCTGTTGTACACTTTTTTTATCAGAGAATGGTGTCATAATAAAATTGTTTCTGCAGCTTTCTATCAGCGTGTTTCTATTGAAGGTAGTTTTCCGGATGCAACCAGCTAATGGAGGAGAAGATCTCAATAGAAACAGACCTTCTCTGCCATTATCCGTCTTTTTAGCGGAGAAAGTTTTGCTGGTATTTATCCTGCTTTTTGCAGGATAATAGCGGAGAAAGATACCGTAAGACGTCAATAGAAACAGACCTTTTCCGCCATTATCCGTCTTTTAGCAGAGAAGAGCCCAATAGAAACAGACCTTCTCCGCTATTATCCGTCTTTTGCCGGTGAGAACCGGAAATAAACAAAACCATGTGATCGGAATTTGACCCCTGGCTGCAGCGCGCGTGTTTGATTGGGCATAAATTTGACCTCGGCCATCCCACAATACCTTGCGGCAACCCAGGTCAACTGACTCTTAGCCGGTAATCGTACGATCCCGTTAGGATCGATTGTGCTTTTCGGAAAATGCAATCCAATAGAAACAGACCTTCTCCGCTATTAGCCGGTTAAATTTTATCCGGATAAATACGGCAGGCTCAAGAGAAACACGCTGTATGGGATTAATTTCTACCAGCGCCACAAATTAATTTAGACAAATCTTACCAGCCTTAATATACACTCTAACCAGTATATATATTGGTATATGTTTCAACTCATTTGGTTGTTGAGGCATTTTATGACTTCTCCTAATCATGTCACTGCACTTTAATTGTTGCATTTCAACATAAACACATGAGGTAACAGCAAAGTTATTACTTGTAATTACTGCCAACAAGCAGAAATGTCACTCTTATCACAAAACTCAATTTCTGCATATCTATCAATTTCATCATTACAATATCCATCTACATCACTAAGGTCAGGACCCTCATTTCTAGCAGGAATTACTCGTACTTCTGCAACTATTTCCTTATTGGCTGTCATCCTCCTCATCTTTACGATCAAAATCATCAAAGGTATTGCTACTTTTAATTCACCACAGATTCATCATTATGATTTGATATTATCATCATCATCATCACCATCATCACCATCATCACCATCCTCATCACCATCCTCATCACCATCCTCATCACCATCATCACCATCCTCATCACCATCATCATCACCATCATCACCATCATCATCACCATCCTCATCACCATCATCACCATCATCATCACCATCATCACCATCCTCATCACCATCCTCATCACCATCATCACCATCCTCATCACCATCATCACCATCCTCATCACCATCCTCATCACCATCCTCATCACCATCATCACCATCCTCATCACCATCCTCATCACCATCCTCATCACCATATTCATCACCATCATCACCATCCTCATCACCATCATCATCACCATCATCACCATCCTCATCACCATCCTCATCACCATCATCATCACCATCATCACCATCATCATCACCATCATCACCATCCTCATCACCATCATCACCATCCTCATCACCATCATCACCATCCTCATCACCATCCTCATCACCATCCTCATCATCATCATCACCTTCATCATCATCATCATCAGATTCCAAGTGTCATTTCGCAACAAACCAATTGTGACATAATTATGTCATACTATGTCAATATTTTAGTCAACAAGATGAAATTCACAAATTATAAAAGTTTTTAAAAAGCAGTTTATTTTTAGTCACATATCCTTCGATAAGGTAAACATATTAAACTTGTTGGCTATGGACACCAGACGTGCCATGTATTAAGTCTATGGGAATTACAGAATCTGAGAAGCAATGGGTTAATTGTCTTACTTTCATGAGGTTCTTGATGACCATATGGTCTGTGCTAGGTCTGAGTGATGCAGCCAGGTTCTTGACAAGCTCTTCATGGACTGTCTTGTGGAGTTCATTCTCCCGTTCTGTCTCATAGACGTACTGTCAAAAAAATGAAATGCCTGGTTAGGTACCTTGGTCAATGTGTTACCTTTGTGCCACATCAAAGGAAAAAATACAGGGCGAGAAAATGTATGTTTCAAAATGGGAGCTAAAACCTCAAAATGATATGCTTCGGGAAGGGGTGCTGAAAATGTGATGCATCGGCCTGAATCCATGCGGCCGAAAATTTTGCTGAGTGGGGGTGGGGGGGGGGGGGGGAGTAGCAGCCAGGGCAGATGTTGAGAGTACGATGCTTTGGAGCTCGTTTTCGGGGATCTCCATGATGCAAACTACACACTGGAACCAAAAATGGCAAATTAGGGGATCTCTTAAATGGAAAAATTAAATGACTAATTCCTGTGGGATGGCCACAATGGAAATGGGCTGTACTTCCATTTGTTTTTTTTTTAGATCTCTTTATAGATTGATTTATAACACACCACATCTAATGAGGGAATTTGCTGCATCATCAAACACTGAGATGAGGATAAATTTGGATTACTTGGTGTATACAGAAAATAATTTTTTATTCAGTTATTTTTTTTTGAGTGATATTCACAATTTTTTAGAAGGATATCCTTTGCATATCCTTATGAATATAAGTCATAATTCCAATTGCATTTTCTGCAAAACTATGGGAAGAAAGTTTTATAGAGATAACTATCAACAATACTTACATATAATATCAGATATAGCTTTACCAGCAGCTGTACTTCGCTGTGGAAGTTTAAATGTAAATGACATGTCAAGTAAAGTCACAAGTCAAGTCACTTGTTAGTTTGCCCAATTTAAGTCAAGTCAAGTCAGACACTTCATCTCGTCAAGTCAAGACAACTTCAAAGTTAGGTCAAGTCAAGTCAAGTCAAGTCAAGTCAAGACACAATGCCCAAGTCAACTCAGATTTTAGTTGGCACAAAGTTCTCAGCTGACATGGTATGCCTTCACAACTATTCATTCTACTTAAAGGTAAATGACATGTTTGGGGGTAGTCCTCAACTTGGGCTGAAACTACTCTATAATCAAGTAAACTATGCAAGGATTCTCCTGTGAAAATCTTGTAGTCAAACGTTGACTCATTCTAAAATAAACAATGTCAATATCACTCGTAGCACGGAAACCTGCTCTGTGGCTCTCTATGGGGCTTATTTTTATCGTCCCCGGATAAATTAAGATACTCGTATGTTTATGCTTAATTCTCCTTAAGTAAACAAATTTCAGACAAATCCTCCCAGGTGGGAGATCTACTCCTGCTAGTGTATATACATTTCAACTCATTTGGTTCTTGAGGCATTTTCAAGTGTTTCCAATCATATCACTAACCTTTAAACTCTCAATCCTACAAATATCTGTTACATTCAATGTGAACTATTTTCACTTTTGCAATGTAACTATAAACTGCTTTCACCTGGAAACAAAGGGAAAGGGGAACTCTGATGGAAGATTTTGCATCAACAACCAGTTCTCTAGTTTATCACTAAGAACATGTTGATTGACAGCAACTCTTCCTAATATTCCATTACCAAATCAGCTTTCTCACCTTGACGTATGATCTAAGAACATCTTCTCTGTTCACATTGTGGACTTGAGATACAATGAAGATGATTAACCTTGGGAAGATATAAAAAAAGAAAAAGAAAATATAAGCACAAAGTAATTAAAGTAATTAAGTAATTGTCCTTTTCATCTTGTATTTGTTGTTGTTGCTGTTGTGGTTATTTTTGTGGAAGGCAGATGATTAACAAGTAAAACAATGGGTCAAAATACTATATATCACACAGGCCATAGGGAATATGGTGATGAATCATTCTGCTAGATAACATCAGATGTGTTATCATTTCCCTGAAAACTATTGTCATGGCAACTATTCTGGTGGTATGAAGTGTCAGGACTTTTGCTGGTATAGCATGTCAAAATAAGGAATAATTGTTATAATAATTATAATACCACAATGCTTATATAGCTCATATTACTGCCAAATGCGTCCTATGCACTTTTTGAAAGAAAAAGAAAATGTTAAGAAAGAAAGATGCTGGCGACTGTTAATGATAACTCAGTCAAAGTACTTTTTGAATAAATATGTTTTTGAGGAGGATTTAAACTTTTGTGTTGTGGAGGAATTCTTCCAATATGATGGGATGATATTCCCAATTGTAAAGAGCTTCTGGTACATACAATAACTTTGGAAGAGATGTCCTAAAAAATATTAATCAGTGATCATAGCTTATCTATGCACTATATGAATGCATTATTATTAATACTGATTCATTATGGTCCATACACATTTGTGGGATACCAGCTTATAGAGTGATATACATGTAGTGAGTCATGTTCCTTTATCTAAAAGGAAAAACAAATTAAATCACTGTCATAATTTTCATATCAATGATTGAAAGGTTATTATTTGTGTCATAAAATTGACAGGAGTGGTTAGGACTTGACATGGTATAACTTTGCTTCAGGCGCGGTTCACCCTGAAGTCAAGTTGGTTTTAATAAAAGCAGAAAATTGAGAGAAACGTATTAATGAAGGTTTGACGAAAATCAGTCATAGAATAACAGAGTTATGGAATTTTAAAGTTTTAAATTTGTGACGTCACATGCGAGCAGCTCCGTATACATGTATGTAATTGATATGAATTCCATAAAGTGCCATTTTCTCTGAAATTTGAAAATGATTTTACCTGTGCATTCAATATATTATCAGAAACATTATTTCATACAGGCTTCCATGAAAAACACCCATTCAATTATCATGACCCATTAAAAAATGACAATTTATGGAATTCATTTTACATGACATATTAGGAGCTGCTCACATGTGATGTCACAAAATTCAAACTTTGAAACATTATAACTCTGTTATCCTTTGGTGTATTTTCGCCAAACTTTCATTGATATGTTTCTTTCATTTTTCTGTTTTTATTAAAACCAACTTGATGCCAGGGTGAACCTTGCCTTTCAGATATTTCTTTTTGGAAGGCAAGTTTGACAGCAAGCTAATCAAGCACACAACCTTGTTTTTTTTTTTTGTTCTGAAAGAGAGACACCAGCATACAAATGGAGAAGATACAAAATGAGGATGGTGAACTCAGATAAGATTTCCCAAGTTTGTCAAAGATGTGGAAATAAATGAGGCTTGTATTAATTAGAACAATGAAACCAACCACCTGGTTAGGAAGTTATGATAAAGGAAACAGAACAAAGGGGGGGGGGGGCTTCTCAAATCTACATTAGGGGTTCCCAATCAGTAGCAAGTATGCCACGTGTGGTGCATTGGACCTTCCAAATTGGCACATGAAAGCTGCTATGCAAAAACTAATAAACTTGTTTGAATTTGTATTGTTGTTACATTAGTAAGAGTCATACAAGGATTGATATTTGAAAGCCGATCCCCTCCAGTGGGTCCCTGGACCCCATGCAACAATGCTTCGCTCGCTTCGCATGTTGGATAGTAACTCAGTATAGACTCTCATATGGAGCTTCAATAATACTAATTGAGAACCCTGATCTACATGAATATGATGTTACATGACACAAAACTAGTAATATGTGTTAGTACTGTCCTCGAAAATGTCAGGTATATGTACTATGTAAAAGTATTCAAACTACTCTGCACATACAGTAAATGAACTCAAACTTCCAGGAGCACTCTCAGGTGACTTCACCATATTTTACTATGTGCTATAGAAGTGGAAAATTTCATGTGATTGATTTTTTTGAGCACTTTGTGTTGCTGTACATGTATCGTTGAGGTAGCTACCTCCAGAATGTAATAAGTTAATTAAATTTGTTAAATTATTTAGGTAACAACTGTCTTTACCACTTTGGTTGCTGGATTAACACTCCAAGTGTGTTAACCGGAGACTGGATTGTCTTGTACTTATAACATGTATGTGCATAACCTGTCAAAACTGCATGATTTTCTGAAAAATCCAAATGCGAACAGGGCAAGATATTTTAACTCATTTAGTTGGTTCATTGTGCCTTCATTTAACAAAAAATATTGGTAGAAATTTCAGTGACTATTATCATTAAAATTAAAAGGTATGGAACTGTTTGTCTTTTCAACAAACCGTTGCGCCCTTAGCACCCCATTGAGATGTGGGCGAGCCAGTACACTGTTAGCACCCAAAGCGTAAAAGGTTAATGTTAAGTACAGCACACAGTGTGTGATATAGAATGCATGTCCTCAAAACACTTCCCATATGCAGGGATATTTTTTCAAAATATGAGGGAACTGGTTTGTAACAGATTGGGAAAAACTACCAAAGCAAGCAACAGGTGAGTTGAATTAACCCGTTGGACACTTAGTACAAGTTAACTTTTTTATGGCAAATGTGTGTTGTAGTGAAATAAAATCGTCTCCAATGGGTTAAATTTATGTTTGTGCTTCTGTTTGGAAAAGTAAATATTTTGACTTTTGTGAATGATTGCACACTTCCTAATAAAATCAGTAACTGTTTATCAATATTATCAGATAAGTTTGTTTTTTCTCTTCAAGCCCACGTATACCAGTATTTCTAGTCAATCAGACAACTTTTTCATTTGTCTTTCACAGAGTATTATTTTGTCACCCCAGAGATAAAAAAAAACATCAGGCCTACTAAGAATTTTTAATAATGACATATTGTGATTTTTTTTTAATTATCAGATAGCAGATATCACTACATCCTATGCCAAAATGGTGATGGGCCCCCAACTTTTATCTATTTTCATCAATTACTACAAAACAATGGAAGGGTTTCAGGGCATGTGATTATAAGGGCATTAAAGAGAATACACAGTGCTGGTTGATTACTTGCAGAACAACATCATTTTGATATCAGCTGCTTTCAAACCTTCTGTGTACAGATGGTATTCTAAAAATGCCACAGTATGGAGAGAGTAGTTGAAAACAACAGAACACTTCGTTTTTGACAAATCTGCTACACAAATCCCCGGCCATTGCTGACAAAGTACTAACATAACAATCAATATGCGGGACTATGCCATTTATACTGCAGCAACTGAGTTGATTTAGTCGGGTATTCAAACTGCCAATCCCTCAACTTTTTATCGCATATGAAGTGAATTAGTCCCACATTATAATGCAAATGTAATTTACTCTCACCTGGAAATTAATGAAATGTGGAATTTTGATGAAAGATTTTCCATCATTAACCAGTACTGTGTATTATCTTAATAGATATGGTTCTATCTAAGGAACACAATAAAGCATTTTTCACTATTTACCAAAACTAAACTTGGGCTTAAACAGGACTGTTATGCTTACTTTGGCAAACAAGAAAAATGATTCCAGACCAGTGGAAGAATGTCAGGCTACATGTTATAAACAAGCCAGGGAAGGACTGTGACAAGTCACACCACACTAAGATATTACTTTTTTCCAAATGAACACTTCAAACATAACCTTTCACCTCATTTGTGGTTAGTTTTGACCTCTATGAATATTCATGACATGCATACCTGACAACATTCAGCTGTACTTCTTCCACGTGGCTGACCAGATAAACAATCGTTGCATAATACACATTAAAAATGATGTACATTACACAAATAACTTAAGCAGACTAATCTATTACTAAAAACTACACAAACATGCAAGATAATCAAATATTCTCAGGTAAATAAAACGAAGGATAATTCTCTATTGAAAATGTTGACATATATTTCGATAATTTTTCAGTCATTCAACCATAATTTCAAATCTTAGAAATTTTTATGGTCATTTGTAAGTATGTGAAGGTAACAAACAAAAAGTTACCAGCTGGAGTGTATTCTCATTTTTGACAGACAGAGGGCAAAAATGATGTTCGTTGTACAGGAGAGAGATGTCAGGAATGAAACGTGACTATTTTCCTCCAATGTCGTACAGAAATGATATACTATTATACAATTTCCAATTATCATCGCTCTATGCTAGTACTATGACATTACCACAAAACAAACCTTCATTCCTTGATTAGATTGAAAAGTGTTGGAGAAATGGCAATTTTTTAATCTTTTAATACGGAATTCCATGAAACATCTCTCTCAACTTTACAGCAAAAGCAGCTTGTTATGTACAGTGAAACCTGTCTATAGTGACCATCCAAGGGACACAAGAAATGTGGCCTTTACAGACAGGTGGCTGCTACACACAGGATTTTAAATACATAATTTGTGTCGCAGACATCATTCATATGACCACTCTATGCAGGTTGGCTGCAATAGAGAGGTGGCCACTAGGACAGGTTTGACTGTATACAGCATGTCCCAGAAAAACTGTCCCTCTCTAAGACAAGAGAATAATTACCAAAATCTGGTTTTAAACTCAATTAAGATTACATATTCAGAAAGCTCATTTTATTTTCTAACTTCTGTGAAAATTTCATTGGTCTCGCTTCATTGGTTTTGAATACACAGTCAATTATGTAACAGCAGTGCTTTTCAGTCCATTCCAAGTTTGCAGTGCTTCATAAATGCATCAACATGAATGGTAATCATGTGGCAGGATGTGCAGGAGAGAAGTTTGCAATCTGGACATTGAAGGACAAACTTTAAATGGAACACATCCTATGAAAGGAAACATGACCAGTGGAACTGAATTTTGATTAGTTTTCATATTAAAAAGTGAATGAACTTGACTTCAGTTACTTAATAACAACAAGAACACAGTCATTGACATTAAAAGTGAAGCATGGAATAATGCATGGTATGTCTGTAGTGTGCATTTCTTTTCAGTAAACTTGGAATGGGCTGGAAAGCACTGCTGTTACATAACAGCCTGTATATTCAAAACCAATGAAGTGAGACCTTTGAAATTTTCACAGGAACTACAAAATTAAATGGCTTTCTAAATATGGAAACTTAATTGAGTATAAAACTTGATTTTGGTAATTATTCTGTTGTCTACCAGAGGGACATTTTTTCTGGGACACGCTGTATCTTCATATACAGTTACTCCTTTGGTAACACAACAAGTGCACGGAATATTTTCATTTTGTATAAAATATATAGGGAAATGGCAAAACTGGAAGTAGCACTCCGTGCAAAACACAATGCTCTGAAAAATCAAGTAAATAGTATTTACCATAAGATTTCTACTGTGAAAGTGCATTAGTCATATATTTCCTCTTTCGTGCAATCATTGTCAGAAAATGCTGTGACAGTGAAATTTGTTCTGCATATTTCTATGGGATCAATTTCTATCAGGGTCGGAGATTAATTCAAAACTGGTCAATAAACGCTTGCTTCCCCTCAAGTTAACAAATTCAAGACAAATCCTTCCCACCTGAATATACACTCTAGCCAGTGTATACATTTATATTGGTACATGTTTCAACTCATTTGGTTTTTGAGGTATTTTTTTACTTCATCCCAATCACGTCATTTCCCTTTAAAGGTATTGGCTAACATTTACCACAGTTAAAAAAAATCTGAGCCATATGATTCCCCATGCTACCAGTGTCTTTGATGAGGTCTAAAAATGAAGCCCTGAAAAAATTGTATTTCAAAATGATTATTTAGTGCTTTAAAAAAGTGAAAATCGTAAGTTGACCAGATTCACTTGCCCATTTCCTACACCTAGATTAATAACACTCGCTCCGAGTTTTATTGTTTATTCATGTATAACTTGCCATTGGCAGTGTAACTTTCCAAACTTTTGTATTCTAGGGTGTTTATTTGTCCATTTGAACACTACTATGTAGTTCAAATATCAAAGTTTGACAATTTTTTAAATTGAAGCTCCACAATGTTAGCCTATCACTTTAATTGTTGACTTTCTTACTTCTTATGAATATTCATATTACCTGACCACATTGAGCTGTACTTCTTCCATAGGGCTGACTGGCAGAAGATGGAACAGCTTGTTGAGGATGACGGGCAAGAAGTTGATGAAGGTTTGAGTCTCAACAGCGTGCATTGCCTTCAGGGAGGAATCAAGACAGGAATTGTAGTAAACCAGTGGCTTAATATTAATCATCAAACCAGGCCTCTCTAACTATCTAATTCATGTCAAAATCTCCTTACCTCCCTGCCAAGAAAAGACTGGTAACTGTCAGACTTTCCTCACTTTAATCAATTGTTAAAACACATTTAGTCATGAGTGATAAAAAATTATCATCTTCATTGTCATCAAGGTCTTCATCATCATCATCATCATCATCATCATCATCACCTTCTCCCCCAGTTATAAGGAAGCTTCTCCTTGCTAGTTTTCTTTCAGGTTCACAAACGAGTCAAGGGTAATCTAAAAAATAATCAACATTGTCTTCATCATCGTCATCATCATCACCGCATGTCTTCATCATCATCATCATCATCATCATCACCCTAATCAAGTCTTCATCATCGTCATCATCATCATCATCATCATCATCATCACTATCGCCATTATCATCATCTTTATCATCATCATCTTTATCATCATCATCTCCTCTTATTGGCTATGAGGAACTTCTCCTTGCTAGGTTTCTTTCAGGCTCACAAAATAAACAAACAAGCAGCAAATGCTAATACTTCAGTCAATCATTAGAACACATCTGGTTCAGAGTAAAAAAACACACCAAGAGCCCCTGGGGGGGGGGGGGCACGACGCTTACCTGAGGTCTCGCAAACTTTATGTGGTGGCCATAGAGGAATCATCAGTTATATATAGTTTTGGCCCTTGGAGCCCAATATCTAGGCACCAATGGAGCCACATGAACCAGTCTAAAAACATTGCATCCCCTTGCCATAGAGCTGATTTTGCCAAGTTAAGTTAAATTTGAACATCCTATTTTATAAAAACAAGGCGATAGCCATAATGTGTCTAGCACTAATTTGTTAACATCAAAAACCTTATGATATGACCTTTGACCTACTTATGTGACCTTTGACCCCAATTTAACACTGAGGTCCCTATACGTGTAGGGCATCTACCTTCTGAGTTAGTTACAAATGGGCTGATACCAATTGCAGGCATATTCTATCATTTGACCTATATATGTGATTTTTGACCCCCCCCCCCTCCCCCCCCCCAAAAAAAATAACATTGAGGCCACTGTTATGCATCTACCACCCAAGTTTGGTTACAAATGGGCTTGCGGTTAGAGAGTTACCTAGTTTTGGCCCTTATGGGCCCTGCCCCCTGGACCCCCATGGGGGCCACGTGTACCATTTCAAAAACCATCTATCCTTTCCCCCTAAGGACCATTCCCACCAAGTTTGGTCTAAATCCATTAAAGTGCTTCAAAGAAAAATAATGTAAACGTGAAATATTCCCATAGGGCCCTTCCTAACATGTTGCCCCCCTTATGGGCCAAATGGGGCCACTCTGGGCATTGTCACTTAGCTAAACTATTTCTGGATCTAGAGAAGAAGATGTTTGAAATATTACTTACTTTTGGCCAATTATTGGCCCTCTCCCTGGGTCTCTAAGGGGGGGGGGGGGGGGCAGGGGATCATCCGCTGCCAAGTTTGGGCTACGATCAAATCATGGGTTAAAGATGAAAATGTGTAAAAGTTTACGACGGACGATGGACAAAAACCGATCGGAATAGCTCACTTGCGCCTTTGACTCAGGTGAGCTAAAAATCATCATCACTTCATTGTCATCATCGCTTGCTTCATCATCATCATCACTGTCAATATCAATGTCCTTAAGCAAGACATTTTTAATCTGCTATGCTGCTCTCCATCCAGGTATATAAATGGGTACCTGGTAGGAATGGAATGCGTGCACCTATTGTGGCTGCCAATAACTGATCCTAACTGATCTCCGTTTGGAGTGGACAGGTGTCTGATAGACTTACAAGCATCCGATGACCGGGGTAATGGTAGTGTAAAGTGCTTAGAGATGATGTATTTCATATTAGGCACTATATAAATCAAAACTATTATTATTATATTGTCATCAACAGCATCATTACATCATCATTTCATCATCATCATCATCATCATCATCATTGTCATTATCATCATCATTGTCATTATCATCATCAACAGCATCATCATTACATCAGCAATAACATCATTATCATCATCATGATCTCCTTCAAATCTGTCATGTGGGAACCCCAGTCTCCTTCCTAGTCATCAAGAAACAGATTACTGCAGTGAGGGGAGCTTACCTTGACACATGTGATAATATCCAGACAGCTATTCTTGGATCCATCCCAATGCTCACACTGGACGAAGAAGTTGTGCAGATGAGGATCCTGGTACAAGGGGCAAAAAGCGAGGCAAATCAAACACATAAAACTACAAAAATCAAGTCATCCACAAGATTAGTACTACTGTTGTATCCAAGACCACAAGTTCAGACCGAGACCAAGGTCACCGGAAATTGACCTTGACACTGAAAATGACACACCATGCTGCAAATGACTTGATTCATAGACTGTACAGTGTGTCTCAAAAATAATTATGCAAGTCAAAAGCGCCCTCTTTGGTAATAAGAAAAACATTTTTGTGACGTGATGCTCACATCACCATCAAGGGCATAGTCTTAGCTTTCAAATGCCGTTTGTTCTATTTAGTTTGCTTGTTTTTATCCTGAGATATGTTCAGTTAACAACGAAAAGGTAAAATCGCAAATGTGCCACTTTTACTACAGTCAGTGATAGCATCAGGCCGTCTTTCCGTAAAAGTGACACAATTGTGATTCCACCCTTCTGCTGTTTACAAGATATCTCGAGATTAAAACAAGCAATTCGAATGAATTAAACAGCATTGGAAAGCTAAGACCTTGCCCTTGACATTGATGTAAATATTATGTCACAAAAGTATTTTAAACTGTCACAGAGGGCGCTTTTCATTTGTACAATTTTTGAGATTTGCTGCAGCATGTCTCAAAAAATAGTGCAAGTAAAAAGCACCCTCTTTGGCAATTATAAAATACTTATGTGGCATGATGCTTACATCAACGTTAAGGGCAAAGTCTTAGCTTTCAAATGACATTTGTTTTGTTCAATTTACTTGTTTTAATCTCAAGATATCTTGTAAATAACAAAAGGATGGAATTACAATTGTGTCACTTTTATGAGGGATTGTAGTAAAAGTGGCACAATTGTGATTTCACCCTTTCCTATTTAAAGGCTACTGTAATTATACAATGTTCCAGTTTAATAAAATCTGAGCTAAACAGTCCCATGCTACTATGTCTTTCGGATACATGTCTATAGAACTGAAGCGCGCTAGAAAATTATTGCAGTGTATTAAGTACAATCATAAGTGCTTTAAAGACAAAGAATTCATGAGAGACGCCATTCCAGCTTTCTCATACGTACTGCTGTGTTGCAGAATTTCCTATGCCCGATGTAGTATAAATTAGATGTGCAATTTGTATCATCAGCATATTGGGATTAGGTGACGAGCGATAAACTGTTCGCAAACTTTTGTGTCGTATTGGGTGGTTTATATGTGCGCATTCAAACAGCTGGTCAGAGTGTGTCAGATAGTGGCAAGTTCGACCAATTTTTTAAGCAAGGTTGCTTCCACAGTTTTATATATTGTTTTAAATAAACATATCTGAAGATAAAGATAAGCAAATTGAATAAAACTGACGGCATTTGAAAGGTGAGACTATGCTTTTGACGCT
This sequence comes from Eucidaris tribuloides, assembly GCA_001188425.1. Classification (NCBI taxonomy): domain Eukaryota; kingdom Metazoa; phylum Echinodermata; class Echinoidea; order Cidaroida; family Cidaridae; genus Eucidaris; species Eucidaris tribuloides. Next base: position 124,337 of record JZLH01S0198996.1, read on the forward strand.
GATGTAAGCATCGTGTCACAAGAGTATTTATTTGCCAAAGAGGGCGATTTTCACTTGCACAATTTTTTTGAGACACACTGTACAAGAATTCTCAAAGCTCCGTTTGTGTTTGTGGGAGTAAACTCACTTAAATTTACCTAAGGTTATTTTGAGTGATCCACATTAATGTTTGCTTTTTAATAAGTGGTCATGTTGGGTAATATTATGTTAATATCATGTTTAATATGTTATGTTTAAAAGGTTATGTTATGCTAAACAAATAAGCCAGTTCTGAGGGCATATGCAGATATATGTCATCAGGAGCAAGTTGTTCAAAGCACTAAATTTGATGAGTACCAGATAAGTCTGCATGTAAACTATAATACAAAATATTCATGCATGCACCAGATAGACATCTGAATGAAAAAGTGCAACTATTCATTCAGCAAAAACTTTACAAAAACCAATCATACAGCCCTCCATCATGGCACAAGTAGTTCTCTCATGCACTGATGCATTTTGCATGCACCTGAAACCCCACATTTAAGGGTGAAAAGCCCCAATCAGGCATATTAATTTTCAATACATTTTTTCAAACTTTACTTATCACTTAATTTAATCTTCTTGACATATACCCCAAATGTTCTGCTCAAAATGTAATACTTATACAGTTTTGTATTGCATTTGTCTTCTTTGTATTTGTTTTTGTTGGCCCATTGTATTATATTTTGTCTGTTTGTTTGTATGCATTTAATTTCTTGGTAAATGAGTTGTTATAATGTGTGTTTACAAACTGTTGTTAACTGCACCTTACAAATGAAATTAATCAATTTGATATATTACATGGCTAGTACAGTTACGAAGATGTGATTGGTCCACAGCTCGTCACATGATACGCTTTGCTAGGATCACAAATGTTATATTTTCACAGCTCGTTATATTTCCCAACTGGTGAAATTAATATATTTTTTGAATGTCTGGCGCCCTCGTACAGTTCAATACAACCAATGTGTGTGTGTTGGCTATGGAGAAAGCTTCACCGTGCGACGCAAACCACTGAAAGTGCCTTTTCCCCTTAAAAATTGACATAATTAGTCAAACTGATATTTACCTTCCATATGGAAATAGAGAAAAAGTAACTGTCTTTCAGATTCATACAATTTTACTGGCAGGTAGGAATGATTTGGTGTCATTTTTTAACATTTGTCCATGATTTTCGGCCATCGGCGTAACTTTCAGCCAACACCGTGAGACGCACGTGACGTCACTACGTGTTGTGCAATCGATAGTGCAATCGGTATCGTCTGCTAAACTGAGCTCGGTGTCAATTTTCTGTCCTCAAAACCAACACTGAACTTGAAATCACCCACTATAAGCGTAATCAAGGCCATCTAATATAACAGATATCAACTGGTAGGGGGTGTAATGTAACAATCTCTGGACCGTCAGTGAGTTATATTTTCCCTCGTGATCATATTTTCCCTTGGGAAAATATAACTCCCTGACAGTCCAGAGAATGTTATATTACACCCTGTACCAGTCAATATCTGTATAGTATTTACCTGTGAGTAAATTGTTGTAACTGGCTTCAAGTTGACCTTGAGGAGAGACTTGCCACTATCTACCCACTTCACTTCAGGGACCTGGCAAGAAAACACATAAATAGATTATTAAGGGAATCATAGAATTGAGTACACAGTATATTTCGGAAATTGATAATAAATTAATATGTGTGGGGGTCCCAACACTTCTCCATAAATAATGTGCAGAATGATAGCTGCTTACTGATTATACACATATCACATGGTATTCTAAACAATGTCAGGTTTCATGTTGGTTTCTGATGATTGACATGACAACACCACAACACTTTAGGAAAGTTTGATGAAAAACTGATCAGACTGACCAAAACCATACACAAGATCCACGATTTCTGTGATTTACACAGGATAAACCAAATAAATAATTCTCTGATGATTAGAATTCAACCCAACACACTACACATTCTAACTGCAAGGTTTCCAACTGGGGAGGGGGGGGGGGTTAGGGAAGAAAATATTTGATGAGAGAATGGTTTGACTATACTGCAATTAACAGCCTGATAATTAGTGTTGTCAAATTGCTATGTCTTCAAGGGCATATCTTCTGCGATGACAAAATCAAGAATCAAAATCGGTCAAGAAATAACAGCAAAGAAGCAACTGTAACATTTTGAACACACACAAACACACCACACATGACACACAGACACACAGACACACAGACACACACACACACCTGGTTTCATAGTCCCCTCACAAACTTCACTTGGAGAGGACAAAAACCTGCTAAACTTTAAACGAGGCAAAATGTGTAGTGATAAATGACCTCACTGAATAAATTCTGAAATTCATGTAACAAAAATGGACAGTCCTGTGTCACATGTGACCTTTGTCCCTATGACCCAATCTGTCCATTGCTAGAAAAAACATTTACAAAAAAATAAGAGAGTCATACAATGGGCAATATATGTCTCGCCCACCTGTGACTAAATAACACAAAGTTTTTCCCATGTACATCCATGCAAGTACATTTTTCAGGTAAACTTTAACATATGACCTTTCACCTGAACGTATGACCTCTGACGGCACCACAACATGATGGTACCTCTAGTGCATATCTATCACCCAAATTCAGTTGCCACTGGACCAACAATTGATATGATATATGTCAGAAGAGTCTTGTAGATAAACTTCCTCAAATGACCTATGCCCTTACCATGTGACCTCCGACAGCACCACTACATAATGATACCCGTAATGCATCTATCATCCAAGTTTGGTTGCCATTGGACTAACGGTTACCAAGTTATGTGGTATACAAGAGTCTTACAGGTAAACGTTAGCGTTTAACCTAAAATGACCTTCGACCTCACCATGTGACCTCTAACAGCACCACAACATGATGGTACCCCTAGTGCATCTATAACCCAAGTTTGGTTGCCAAGTTATGTGTCATAAGAGAGTCTTGCAGGTAAACTTTAACATTTGTGACGGACGAAAACGGACGCCACTTGGATCCCATAATCTCGCCTTCACCTCCGGTGGGTGAGACAAAAAAAATTTAATAAAACATATAAAATTTGTTGGTATGCAAACAAAAATGGAAAACCAGAAAATATACTGCCTGTCATATGACTTCATGGCATACTGTAGGTGTTAGAACTGAGCTGCACATGTGGAAAGACGACAGTCATGTTATTTGCTGATCTATTTTATATCACACGACAGGAACAATAAATTGGTTTCTAAGTTTGGTAAATTTTTACAAGGACTAACGAATATACACATTTTCTAAAAAGGAACCAAAACATAATAACATCACACCACTACGTTGTTAAACATGGGAATAATGACAAAAGGGGGAGACCTGTGAAACTGAGGGATGGGGGTCGGGGCTGAGGTGGGGGGGGGGGGGGCTTGAGGTTTGGGCATGACATTCGCAAGGACATTGGAGCGGTTGAGATGTCTTACCCACAGGCTGAATATAAAACTGGGACGCAAGACAGATGCTGTGGAGTAATTATCCAGGGCCTAGAGGCAACAAGTGCAACGAGCAGGACAAAAGAAAAATGGAGGATGGGAGATATGATTGTGGTCCTAGTCATACAGTGGTCTGAAATGATGAGGGATGATGATGATGATGGAGGGGCCTGGGATGATTATGACAGACTGAGGACATATGATGAGAAAGGAGGAGGCACAGACATACGTGAGGAGGGAGATGGAGGATGTTGGAGAATGGAGGAGGGTGGAGGAGACTTGAGGAGGATCCAAGAAATGGACAAAGATGGAGGATGAAGGAAGATGGCAGGGAGTGGATGACATGGACAATACAGGAGGTAAGAGAGGGGAGGATGCACGAAGTGGAGGAAGATGTAGGATGGAGAAGGAAGAGAGAGTACAGAGAGTGGATTAGGATGGAAGATAATGGACAAGGATTGAAAATAGAGAAGGGAGGAGAGGGGAGAATGAATGTTTTGGTCAAGGATGCAGATAATGGGGGAAGACGTAGGATTTAGGACAGAGGAGGATGCATGGGAATGGAGTATTGAACCAGAATGTAGGGTCACAGACAGTTAGGACAATTAGGAATGATGGAGGACGGACTAGGGAGGATGAAAATGGAGTTGGATGAAACAGGGTGTAAGATAAAGAATGGCTGCAGTGATAGTATTGTGTGGAGAAATGTAGAACAGGAGATGAAATGAGGTGGGAATGAGGTAATAGAGAAAAGAAAGGAAGAGCAAAAGTAGGTGGAGAAAGAGAACAGGAGATGAAATGAGGTGGGAATGAGGTAATAGAGAAAAGAAAGGAAGAGCAAAAGAAGGTGGAGAAAGAGCAGTAGGAGGGGGAATGAGGTGGGAATGAGGTAATAGAGAAAAGAAAGGAAGAGCAAAAGAAGGTGGAGAAAGAGCAGTAGGAGGGGGAAATCGAAGAGGAGGAGAAGTAGTAGCAGGTGGAGGAGAAGTAGTAGGAGGTGGAAGAGGAGGAGGAGAGGAGGAGGTGGTAGAGGAGGAGGAGACAAGCAATGATGAGGATGGTAATGACTTAAATAGGTGACAACATTTGAAGTAAAAGACATTAGGTAATAACATTACAAGGAAGACAATGATGATGATGATGCTGATGATGACAATGACGAAGATGATGATGATAATGATGAAGATGAAAATGATGACGAGAATGATTTCAATCATTTGAAGACTTTACAAAGTGACCAAATCAATCTTATTCAACTGTAACCAAGTTGTTTGTGATTCAGATACATGGAAACCAATACTTTAACTTGATACCCACACAAAATTGTACTGATACTAGTGTTGCACGACTTCAGCATTTTAGAGAGTCGACTAGTCGCCCACCAATAGTCGCGACTCTGACTATTAGTCGACTATCGGTGTTTAACGTCATTGTGTTCAAGATTGGTGGTGTGGGGTGCATGGGTGTCGCAGTCGGAGTCGCAAGTATACGGCAACATATAGCATTGCACGATTATAGGCTGATCCAAGTACATTTTGGCAGTTCTGTTTGATTTGCGATATAGGGGATTCATTTCTGCCACAAAATGGTGGATAAATGATTGGTAGTTCTGTTTAATTTTTACGTCTTTTGACTCAGTTTTTACTACAAATTAACATGTGATAAAAAGTCGACTATTGCGTTCCGATAGTCGGAGTCGCGACTACGACTTTTCGCGACTTAGTCGTGCAACATGAACTGATACCTTAACTATTAATTGGGATCGTTTTGTAATAACTATCATCAAAAATTAATAAATGAATAAGAATAAAGATGTCATGAAGAAAGTAAACTTTCACATTTGTTACCAGGAAAAATACATGAATGATGATAATATTGAGTAAAAGATAAATGGGGAATAATGATGTTAACTTCATGATAGAGATGATAATTATAGTAAATGTAATGTGATAACAGTTATGAGGACGATGAGGATGATGAGGATGATAAGGATGATGAGGATATGATGATAACGATGATGATGATGATGATGATGATGATGATGATGGTACAGTGATCATGGAAATAGAAATGCTGCTGTCCTGAAGCAGAATATTGCCATGGCTCTTTTCATCTCTCTTCCACTACAGTGACTCATCAGTTATAGTATATTATTATAGGGTGAGGGGTTGGGGATATTATTTTTCTTTTTCTCTCGTTTTTTTTTTGGGGGGGGGGGGTTGGCCCTGGGAGCCACGCCCCGATGTTTCGCGCGATATGTTTGCAACGTGAAAAGCTTTCGGCGCGATGTTTCATGACTTTTTTCCTCCGAGTCTCCTGCATCTTTTAAGACCAAATTTGCAACGCCCGGGTATGTGGTTCCGAAGATACATGCACGTGCACGTGCACGTTGCACCAAAAATTGCTCAAAAACATGATTTTGTGTACAATTTCAATACAAATTCTGTTTTCAGCCCAAAATCATAAATGTACGAATATTTTTGGTTTTACCTGATTCAAATTATTCACTTTTATGCTGTTTATGATTGCATAAGTGTCACCGACAACTTTCAATGAAAAAACAATAAAAAACAAAAGGTCAAAAAACAAAGAAATACATAAGAAATTGTAAAAAACAATGAAATACATTAGAAATTGATTCTAATATCGCATTTTTTTTTTCAGGCACATTTGCCAAGAACACCATAAAGGGTCTCTACACCAAGAATTAGCACATTTGGAGCTTTAATTATTGAGTTAGAGCGAAAAGTATGATTTCACAGATTAATTACACATTAATTAGCGTAATGACGTTACAAATGTATATTTCAGTGCCAATTCTTCTTGCAAAGAACACAAAACAAACCAAAACATAAAGCCAAAAACAATGATGCCAGATTATAATTCTGATATCATGAATGGCTTCAGTATGATGTCATATAGACACTATGCACACTATGAAATTATTTCTCTTATCTGCGATTTCTAAAATCAGTCCACAGTTACCTCTCCTGTGTTGTTCATTTCATCTAATTAGCTCACTGTTAACTGATGGAGTTGAAAATTAGGTTTTCTTACATGTACTTTGTGCTGTCCTTGCGACTTGCTTGTTGCCAAATATCCAGTTGGTAGTGATGCTGCCACAGGAACTGAAACTTCACCATTGTTCATTTTTCTGACAGAGAAACAAATACATGAAGCAAATATGTTGTAATATCATGAAAGGAAAAGTCAATTAGCATGATTCAGATATAATCATCTACAGCAATCAACCCCATTCCACCCCCTACCCCCCCCAAAAAAATATTCTTACTTTCATGCTAATTGCTAAACATACATGTATGAGAACTCATGTTATATGCAAACCTCTTGAAAATGGCTAAAATAGCATTTATTTCATCTCAAGAAATGGCAAGATTGGAAGTAGTTCTCAATTGAGGAGACAATGCTAATAGAATCATTAAGTTTCAGCACGCTGTGACTGTGAAATTTGTGACCACCCAGCTCCAAACCAATAAAAAGTCGCAGATTGTGATTCTCTGTAAATGTGTCATTTGGGTTGACCAACTCAAATTTTTGAAGCTTGTCTTATCTGAAAGAATAATCTTTTTTCTTCGTACTATCAAAATTTGGTGGCTCAAAACGAAATTGAAAGTGAGATATTGGCAGTTTTTCTGGACCACATTTTTTCGGACATGTGGTTCTGTATGGCGCATCTAAGTGAATGCAATCTTTAAATCCTCTTTTCTCACTTTTCTTTGAAACTGCACCTCCTAAGTCTCTCTCATTTCAATCACATTTTGAATGGGTTAGGATGGTCCAAGTTTAACAAGTTATACATCATTTTAAAGCTAAGGGCTTACTTTTTAAAACTATGAAGAAATATAAAAATTTATTTTGGCCTACTTTTTGTGGGTTTTGAGCTGGGTGGTCACATTTGTTCTGCAGTTTTCTATGGGATCCATTTCTATCAGGGCCGAAGTTTAATTCAATGCTGTTAGATTCATGCTCGTTTCTCCTCAAGTAAACAAGTTCAAGATAAAAACTTCCAGCCTAAATATACACTCTAGCCACTGGATATACTGGTATACAATGTGTCTCAAAAAAAATTGTGCAAGTGAAATCCGCCCTCTTTGGCAATTAGAAAATACTCTTGTGACATGATGCTTACGTCAACATCAAGTGCATAGTCTTAGCTTTCAAATACCGTTAGTTTTGTTTATTTTGCTTGTCTTGGGATATCTTAATTTTAATAAGAAAGAGTAAAATTGCAATTGTGCCACTTTTACTACATTCCCGAGTAAAAGTGACCCAATTGCGATTCTACCCTTTTATTGTTTACAAGATATCTCGAGATTAAAACAAGCAAATTAAACAGAACAAATAGCATTTGAAAGCTAAGACTTTGCCCTTGACGGTGATGTAAGCATAATGTCACCAGAGTATTTTCTAATTGCCGAAGAGGGCGCTTTTTACTTGCAGAATTTTTTGAGACATGCTGCAGCACGTCTCATAAAATTGTTCAAGTGAAAAGCGCCCTCTGCTGTGACACGTTTACGTCAACATCAAGGGCAAAGTCTTAGCTTTCAAATGCTGTTTCTCGAGATATCTGTTTCTTTTATTCAATTTGCTTGTTTTGATCTCGAGATATCTTATAAACAACAAAACGGTGGAATCACAACTGTGTCACTTTTACGGGAAGAGGACCTGATGCTATATTGACTGTAGTAAAAGTGGCACATTTGTGATTTTACCTTTTCGTTGTTTACTGAACATATCTCAGGATTAAAACAAGCAAACTGAAGAGAATAAACAGCATTTGAAAGCTAAGACTATGCCCTTGATGGTGATGTAAGTATCACATCACAAAAATGTTGTTCTCATCACCTAAGAGGGCGCTTTTTACTGGCACAATTATTTTTGAGACACACTGTACATTTCAAATCACTTGGTTCTTGAGGCATTTTGGACTTCTCACAATCATGTCATTGACCTCAATAATTATGCACCCTCTTTTTGTTAGGAATCATTTTCAAGAACCAAAACTGAATCATCACTGGGTTTTTCCACTTTAAGTTTCAAATACCTAAATCTTACTGTTGTACTGTTATTTTGCTTAATTCTTTTCAGCCACGACTGTTACTGGTTTTGAACTGAAATTAATGAGAAATTGACACAAAACTGTTATTGCTTAATTTCTTTCCAGTCATACATACTGTGCACTATTTTGCTACAAAGTCACAATTAACCCGTTGCCTCCGAGATTCCGAAATCCCATAGCGTTAACACAGGGCACATCCGGTTCCCAACGGGTTAACTAGAGTCGATGGTCGATCTGGTGGGGGGGGGGTGGAATCCATTCCCCCCCCCCCCCGCCCCCCACCCCCCCCCGCTGTGAATGGGTCTTAACTAATACAAACCCATATTAACAGGGGGGGGGTGTCATTGAACCCCCCTCAACAAATTTCACGACCATGCCGCCGCTCAAAATTTTTTGACTGTGTCGCTTGCGGACTTTTTACTTTCAAGTCTTGCGCATGCATCTTTTGAGACTGTTTTCGTGAAAATACCATTATGACGCTGCATGACTTTTTATATATGCATGTCAACCCCAAAATTGCTCAAAAACGTGATTTTGTGACAATGGAAATTGTGTTTGTAGCCAAAAATCATAAATGTATGATTATTTTTTATTTTACTGGTTGAAATGAATTAATTTTATGCTGTTTATGATTGCAAATGTGTCCCCAACAAATTTCATTGAAAACACAATAGAAAACAAAAGGTCGAAAAACAAAGAAATACATAAAAAATTAATTCCAATTTCGCAAATTTTTTCATAGATAATTGTGAGAAATGTCAGAATGAATATTTTGACCCAAAATTAGTATTCTACTAGCTGTTATAAGTGAGTTAAAGGCAAAAACATAATTTTATGCACTTGCTTGCATAATTAATTACTTGAAAAGATTTTTTTTGTGTGTGCAAATTTTACTATACAGTCTTGTAGTTTACATCCAGCTCTATGCGCATGCAATTTTTTGCGACAATCGCCAGCCGAGATCTGGAGGGGGGGGGGGGGCAAATTGCCCCCCCCCCCAGTAAAAACCTGGTCTGAAATAGCCCACCTAAATTAGGGTTAAAGATCTGGCTATTTTAGGGTTAATACTTACTGTGCTTTATCCAGTAGTGGGATCCAAGCATACCCAACTGAAATATAAAACAGAAAACAAATAGGATGTGAGTTAATGTTTGCCAGTACACCTCAAAAGTGATGTTGTTACAAGATTAATGTGAATACAGTATATATCTTTATTTCTCAAACTACTTCCCCCTCCATTAAGGAATTTTTATCAGCCATTTATTGGCATCATAGTCAATTTATGATTTGGAAATGAAAAAAAAGACAAAAATTCTACATTAAACTGTACAAACAGTACTGTCCATTAACTACCTTACTCTCATTAAATACAACCAAATTTGATATGTCCTGATAGATCCTTCTGATTTTGATAACACCAGTTATTTAATAATTTTGTTAGGTGTCTTTCTAATCATCATTGCCAACACGAATGAGTTACTTTATGATGCCACCAGTATGGTACTAACACAAGATAATACCATAATCCCATTGTTTTATTCACAATTACTTTTCCAACATCATCCAAAGAAAACTGTTTTGACAACAATACATAAATGATGAACATTACAGTATTTGAAAAACAATACAACCAAATGTTAAATATAAAAATAATACACAATTTTCTGATTTACATTTTCGTTAAACCAGAGTAATGTCACAGCTTAATGACCTTGATATAGGAAGACTGCAAATAGGCAGTAGGCCTACAACATAACCAAAACAAATTATTTCCAAAATCAGGTTCAGTAAAGAGCATGCAAATACAAGAAACACAGCATAATGGATACACACATACAGAAAACAATTTGGATCTACATGTTACTACAGCCCGTAAATCCTTTGTGAAAATCTAACTGTTTCCTTTGGAATAGACAGAAACACAACAAAACAACCAACATGCTGTTACAGGTGACATAGAAACAATCAAATTAAACATGAACAGGTTTCAACTAGTTGGCAAGGCACAATTTCACTCAGAAACTAAAATAATAACTGTAAATAAATAGGTGTGTACTTTGTACATATGTGGAGTCATATACGGTAACAAGCCTGTTTGGGAAAAGTGATCTTATGTTAAATTTTAAGAGAAATGTTCCCTCAAAACAAAAGAAATTATTGAAATTAGTATAGGACAGATAGTATGCTAATTATTTATACCAAAGAGTGTTTTATATAAATTATAAGGCCTATACTTTCCACCGAATGTATGTAACATGGAGACAGACCATCCCATACCACTGCTGTATGCACTGTTTCAGATTTTCACACCACAGCTATAACAGGGTTCCCAGCATTTCAAGAAAACAAAATTCCCTGATATTTCCCTGATTTTTCCCTGATGAAGTCTCAAAATTCCATGATAATTATCTAAACTCATTTCCAGTTCCCCATCATGGTGTGAAAGGAGAAACAGCTCTGGAGGCAAGGGGCGCTACTCCCTTTTGGCTTTTTAGTGTACACATACTACACAATCATGTTTAAAGTTAGAGGCCTTATTTAAGTCAAGCACTACAGCTACTTGTACTGCAGTCAAAGAGGCTACACTAAAAAAACACCATAGCCAGTCATCCAATGGATGTTGTTTTGATATGCAACAAAATTGTCTGACTGATTACTTATGATTTTTGGGCCAATGAAAATTCCCTGACTTTTCCCTAATTTGAGGCATTTTTATCACATTCCCTGACTTTTCCCTGACTGGAAAAAAAAAATAAGTTTCCCTGATTTCTCTAATGGGCTGGGAACCCTGTATAACCACCCCCCCCCCCCCCACGCCACCACCACCACCAAAGAAAATTAAATTATTTGAATTGGTGTAGGAGAGATAGACAAAGCTAATTAATTGTTTTGAGTAAACATTTCTTTTGAACTTTAACGCAAGGTCAATTTTTCCAAATGGGCCCACTACCATAGAAGACTCCACATGTACACGACAGGTTCTTAGGTGAGAAGAGTCAATTTTGGATCCAATGGAGTTATGCAATAAGCTTCATTGGTTCTTCCACTGAGGCTGTAGTATTACAGTATGTGGGTGATAAGGGGTAATCTAACTTTACTGGATCTACCGAAAAATTTACTCCACTCAGTTGCTCTTTTCTTCCCTATCTGTACAATCAATCTATAATTATAGTCAATTTACATCTTCCACAACAAACGAATACCTCTTCCATAACGTACTAACTTCACCCATTTATTGCATCTAGTTATCTCCCCCAAATGCATACTATCCCGTGTGTTGCTGCAATGTAATGGGGCACATCAACTATCCTCCATAAACAGATCCTGTCCCCCTCCTCCTGCTACCCCTTCCCCCACTCCAACATAAATATGAATACTTAAGATTTTTTTGGATGCTAGCAGGGAGGGACTGGGGAAAATACAAATAGTTACAATGTTATGAGGACTGGCAAGGGTACACACTTATTCATATGGTGAAGGATTTTTCAAATTTTGCATAACTAAATGAAGAGGACAAGAAATAATTATTGTTACAAAATTAGATTTAAAGGCATTGTTTAATGCTACTAGTGTCTCTGATAACATCTCAAAAAAAATGATGCCTGGAAAAGATCATTGCAGTTCAAAATGATCATTATGCAATTTAAAAACTTGAAAATCAATGAGCAACCATTAGAGTTCTCCCCAAGACAGCTAGAATCAACTCTTTCTTCGGTTGATTGTTGATCTGCACGCCCATAGCCATGCTTCATTTGCCAATTGGCACAGTAATACATAACTCCATAATACATCAATGCCGTAACGAAACAGTGGGTTAGTTGTTTTACAATCCCCTGAAATGGGTTTCTTCACACTGTTACAAATGACATTCCCAGTATTTTTCATTTCTCTTCCAAAATTTAGTAATAGTAGATTAACCTGCTTACTATGGGAACAGGATGTGCTCTGTGTTAATTCTATGGAATTTTCAAAATATGGAAGGTAACTTGTTAATGAGGCACAATAAGGTGTTGAGGATGGCACAGAAGAGAGTGTCTTCAGGAAGAGACGTGCAATGCCTTGTTTTTCATCAATTTTTGGGGATTTTTTTGGCATTTTTCCTTCTGAGACAGCAACATAAAGACAGTAATTTAATTGATTTCAATTAGTGAAATTAACCGCTACCAATTAGTGCATTTCACATGGTCTCAGGTAGCTCTGCTAATTCGCTGGTAACATGCTGACATAGTTACAGCCATAATCTTACAATTATAGCATGTTAGTTTCAGCAAAAATTCAATGATGAATGCTTGTTTGCTTCACATAATTTTGTCACACTTGGATGATTTCAACAAATTGCCCATGCACTTGGTTTAACAATTTGAATTATTTCCAATGATTTTATAGGATAAATGATAAATCAACGTTCTTGAAAATTATAACAAGAACAGGGAAATGATGAAAATTGACATGTAAATAAATAAATACTAAAATGAAAACAAAATCAAAATCCTGGACAACAACACCAAATGTCAATCTTCTCTCTACCTGTATTTCCCATGGATAATTTAATTGACAGTGATTTTGATTTTGATTGATTCAGGCAAAATTTATTCAAATTTTGAATGTAAACAAATCAACCAAAATTTCAAGAGAGATGAAGCAAAACAGGATAAGGAAAATAGGAAATACAAATATGTAGCAAAATTTGGTGAGTTAGGGAAATATAAAATAAAGATATAATATATAGCAAGCAATTTATGTGGAGCCAGTCAAGGGTTGCTAAACCGGTTATAGATTAGCATCCAAACAATTTGTGAACAGTGATAGTTGATTTCATTGATACCTTCCAGAGGTTCCACTTTTATTGGAGGGTGTGCACAGTTGTTAATGGAGAGGGGTGGAGAGGAAAAGAAAAATCAGAGAAAAATACAAGAACACTATACAACACATAAATATTTTTCGTAGTTGTTGCATATTTCTTTGAAAGAGTATTAAGATATTCAACATGAGAAACAATATGCATCCAACAAGCTACATATTGATCAATGCAAGAAGAAATATCAAATATATTTTTTCTGCTTACTGTAAAACTAAATGCGATTGAATGAAATGAGATTCTGACAAAACAACTACACAACCTGCATATACTCTCCTTAAAATGAAAATAAATAAATAAAATAAAATATTAAATAAAAATAATAGATAGGTCTATATCCTAATGAATTATAATTGTTTTTAATTTGGAAAAACAGAAACTGCTCCAGTGCAGTAAAAAGAATATATATATATGACCTATGACCATGATATCCTGATAAAGTCGCACATCTTATGAAACATAAACATAGAAAATAATACTTTGGGTGAAAAATGTGAATATTCAATTTTTTGTAACATGTGAAGGTCATAAAAGTTTTGATTTTTGACGACACTTCACTTGCATTCTTTATCTCATAATTATATTTGGCACTTTCCTTGACTTTGTGCTGTGCAACTTTATCAGAGCATCATGGTGATGCGTCACATACACTCTCCTCTTATAAAAGAAAAAGGAAGGCTGATTACATGAACCAGTATATATCAAACTACATTACATGACCCAGTATATAGATAATAATAGCAAACATAACAATAAAAATGGGTGAAAACAAGGTGAAGCTTGCATGAAGAACAGAATCTGATATATAACTGGTTTGACTGGAATGAAAGTTGGCACAGAGAAAAGGAACAAAATGCAAAACTAGAAGAAAAAAATGTCTTGTGATGCTGTTCACCACTTGTTTCATTCATGGAGGAGAATCATTTCCGGCATAAAGTGAGGCCGAGATGAAGGGTTGAAGTTGAAGATAAATATGATCATGCATTTCCTTACAATTGCCTAAGTCAGGTACCTGAAATTACCTAAAAATGAGATAGATTTTACCTTGACGACTCTACATTCAGACAAGAATTAAATGGCACGCAGAAAAGAATTTGAATTTGAATATTTTTGTGTGGTACTTATTCATGCAATATCTTGCTGATTGTAGCAGAACTTTCCATAGTTTTGTACTCTACAGTGTTCCATCTGTGTACTATCATGTAGTTTTGACATCAAAGTTGACATTTTTTTTAACCTCCCACATGTTTAGCAATGTTGTTAATAATGAAGTAAGGGTCCACTGTCACGCCACAATACTGTCTCAAAGACCTGAATGCTTACCAGGGGACTACAAGCAATCATATTAAAGGTAGAAGTACGATTTGGTTGATCCAATAAACTGTCAATCAGTCTTTTAAAAAATTAACTCCTGTCAATCCAAACTTCAAGAAACAATGGAAACAGCATCACTTATGCCTGAAGTGAGCAAAGGTGCCATTTTGAGCAGGGTCTAAAATATGCCAGGTGATAAAGCAAACTGAGTAACAAAAATTGTTCATATACATTTACTGCTCCTACTCCATGAAAGTTTATAATATGGATAATATCTGAAGCTATTCCTACAACAGTCTAATTCAAGCTGCATATACATGAATGCACAAAAATCCTTTGCAACAAAACTTCAGTGCAAAGCAACAAATATGCTAAATATGAATTACTATCAATTTGCTAAATTATATGAAAATTTCATGAAAAGTCTTTTTACACACTTTTAAGTCCCTTTATCTTGATATGTGCAAAACTGTTAATGATGTATGAATTCTACAACAAAACCTCTTATACATCATTATGGTAAACTCATTGGTAATTGCAAGTGAGTGTTGACCACATCAGATGCAGTTGGAGCTCATCAACATCACAAACCCC
>JZLH01S0199013.1:0-11664 GCA_001188425.1 Eucidaris tribuloides
AAATTTACAATCATTTACTATTTTTAATGCGCCTTATTTAATATTACGATTTTATATAAATTATTATTTTGCAATGTACTTGCCCTGGTGTGCATTATCATGGATTGAATGTATTTTATGTTTGATTTTCATTATTATGTTATATATTTAATTGATATCAGATGCACCCGGTCTGGTAAGGGGAGGAAGGTCTGCGGACCACATTTTTAAGTTAACTTTTTCCAACCCTGCAGCATGCCGGATGCATCTGATATTCAGATTCATACTGCAAGATGTGTTTATTGTTAACAATTCTTTACATGTATTTTTATCTGTTATATCCTCGAATACTGGCCGAATAAAATAATAATAATAATAATAATAATCATTCATCAACTTAATGCATATTTGCTCGACTCCTGAAATCTTACTCATTTCACTTAAGAACAACCATTCGTAAATCTAAATTTGTCAAATTTTTCATCATGACATCATAATTTTATATTTTAGAATATTCGGTTTTCATTGCCACACTTACGTTCTTGTTAACTTTACATTTTCTGCTAAATCCTCCAAAACTCAATCCTCCATATATTTAGCCAGTTTCTATCTTTTATACTTATAGCTATATCAATCAATCCAATTTCATATAATATTACAATAATTATTCTGTACCCAAATTCATTTAAACTGTTGTCAAACTTGTTCTTGTTCTCATCTGTTCATGTATACATGTATAATGTATTCTATATCTACGTTAAATATATTTTGTATTTTATTGTACATTTGTATTTTGTAAGTGCGAACAAACAAAATTTCCATATTATTGGACAATAAAGATGAACTATGAACTATGAACTATTTATGTTCGCGAACTTTCAAAATACACCATTTTTCGCGAAAAAGGGAACGATCATGCGTACACATGGTCAATATGGGTGACACCACCGGGTTTTGTGTAGAAATTCCAATCATCCACTGAGTGACCTTATTAAACATTAATTTAGAATAAAATAGCGGGGTTTATAACCTGAATAACAGACCCGTAGCCGGGGTAGCAAAATCTAAAACGTCAACTTTCTCAAAAGTACGTATTTTAATTACGTTCTTTATTATTGTTGACTGTTCATTTTACGAAACTAAACTGTTAACCTGTAAACAGATGGTTAAATGTGCTTAGAAAACCGCTAGAACTCGTCAGCTTCACGGGGTTCCACCCCAGACCCCCGCCCGGGACCTTACCATGTCTACACGTGTCCAAGGGATTACAAGGTGGGCCCCTTGACACTACCTTTAACGATGGTCAGCCCCTCCCATGCTTTATAGAAAATCTGCCACAACTGTCAAAAGGTCCATTATTTTGATTTACCCATCCCATTGAAAAATCCTGCATGGATAAGGGTGTAAAGAAACACTTATAATTTCAATTGTTCTCATATTATAGTATAAGTTATTTCTAATTGCTTTGAAAAAGAATACACCACAAAAACGCGTTTTTCTTCTTTGATGTACAACATTTTCCAAACCGCTCGCTCGCTACGCTCGCTCGCGGAAATGCTTTTTAACTAAATATAACATACATATGCAGAAAAGATATTCATGTAAACCTAAAACATGAAAATGGCGAAACTTATTACAAAACGACTGAAAATAGTTACACTTTCACAATGGCCAAAAAAACATTAGCCAGTACCATATACCGTACACTTGCGTACCCAGCGCTTTAAATCCACCATCTGAAAATACAATTTCGTGCAAGCAACTGCCCCCCCCCCCCCAATTAGTGGACCCACGGTACGCCACTGGACCTAAGCATGCGTGTATGTCATCCTTCAAGTCCTCGCTCCAGGTTTTTGATATAGAGTCCAACATTCAGCACCATAGAGTCAACTACTTTCTACTGTTGCCTTAAAAAGATCGATATTGGCGTGGTAGATTGGACTTCCGTCATGGATCCATTTTATAACATGCATCTTGTGTAATAATGATAATTATAATAACCACCAAAAAGACTGATATCCAATGTAGACCCGATGGGTCATGGGTGTATCCCGTGATGTGACGTCCTATGTCTGTCATCACTTCATTGTCTTGTCCCAAGGATTAACTGAAAAGCGTAAACAAAAATGAATATATGAATGAATACACAAGCAAACAAATGATTCCGCAATGCGTAAATGCGTTCCGCTGCAAATGAATGTCTTCGGGATGGCGCTAATTTATGTGTACATGGACTAACTTAAAACATTTTCTGATAAATTTAATAACCAGATAAAAAAAAAAATCAGTAGCTGTCATACCCCCCCCCTCCTCGCCCGGTTATTTGATTTGAGACATGTAGGTGCCTACGAGGAGTTGTACTCCAAATTTCGTAAGTTTTTATAGTAATGAAATCAAGGAGAATAATTATAAAAAAAAACGATTTACCCAATTTTGTGTAAGCCCATACTAAGCCATTTTACAATACTAACATATCAAAATTAAATTTATGGAGAAATAATGATAAGCCTTCTGTGATATTTTTTTTAATTAAGTTTGCATAGTTAATACATTTTGAAATTATGTGTTGGCCTACAACTTTCGAAGCTCCGACTCAGGTCTTATAAAGCAAACACATGCAAAATCAGCTCTGAAATAAACGAGTATAGTGATATTTTTTATGTGCGTGATTTGAATACAATATAGTAAATAAATCACACAGCCTAGCATTCAGAATAAAAACCGGTCAAGAGAAACAACATCTAACACTTTGAACACACCCAGGCACACAAATACTAATGCACACATCACATACGGGGCCCGATAGTCCCCTCGAAATAGTCGTTCGGCGAGTACGTACAATTAAATACACAAAAGAAAAAAATAGAGACAAACAAGATAATGCAATAGAAATAACCGATTCATATCTCGTTCATCCGTTTGCCAATTTGAATTTATACTTTTGGGAAGTAACAATGTACCTAGTAGTGAGCGTGAGTGTACACAATTAGACAGTTTGTTTTCTTTCAGGGCTGGCAGTTGAGATTATTTTTAGACCATTGAAGTTGTGTTTCGGTTATACTTCACTGAAGTATTTTTACATTGCGTTAACTTGCTAGAACTGCAATCCAGCGATGGATGAGCTCACTGCACAAATGTTCTTTACCTTATGAGCTAAGTATAGCATTTCCCTAAATAATTTTTAACTGATATTGTAGCAACCAATAAACCATAAACCTTAAAAATCCCGCGCAATATATTTTTGTATTCTGAATTATATGTTAAGGAAGTTTATTAAATATTTCTGTATAAATACAACTTTACCCTTTAGTAATGTGCAGACTTCTTGTGAGAATGAAATGATCACCATAGTTACAATGCGTAGACAACTTATTTCTGTTTTGTTTTCTTTCTTTCTTATTTTCTTCCCTCCTTCCTTTCTTTCTTTCTTTCTTTCTTTCTTTCTTTCTTTCTTTCTTTCTTTCTTCCTTTCTTTCCTTCTTTCTTTCCTTTTCTTTGTTTCGTTCTTCATAATGCCTTGTCTTCTCTTCTGTTTTCCTTTACCGCACACTAGGGATTTGGGAAGAGGGTGTACCGCATCCCACATATCAACTAGTGGTGTTGATCCTCGATGGTGGAGGCATCTTCCCGATAGTACTGTACACTTCACAGGTAAAGAAGCATTTTAACAAAATATTCCGTTTTTAGCGAAGGTATGCCAGTTATGAATACATTTTGTGTGTTTTTTCGGTTACAGTGCAAGTTGTTAGAGCTGAGGAATTAGTCTTTCCAAATGAAATGTACATATATACCCATCCTTATAAGGAGGGAAGGGATGGATTCATATAACACTGTCACTCTGAATTATGATCCATAATCGCCTTTGGATTTTAAATTTCTCCAAAAGAAATAATAAAATTAATGCCATACCCCGGCCCGTATCCAAGAAATCGCATAGTTCCACGTACAAAATATATGAATATATTATTATGAATGCAATTGAGCCACACAAACATTTCAAAGAAAAAAGTCAGAAAAGAACGGAGAAAATCAGAAAAGGAAAATAACTCTTGGCCCTCAGTACGAAACTCGCGAGACGGTATTATCTATTTACACAAGTGCAGGTTGTTGTTTTTTTCTTTTTCTTTGTTTTTCTTTTTTTTTGGGGGGGGGGCTCTGTCGATGATGATTTTTTTTTCAGGATTTTATGGTTACCATTATTGTTCCATGAATTACTAATTTTAGGTGTGATATAGATCTTAACTTATTCACGTGCAATTTTCACTCCACATTTTATTTTTTTTTTACACAGACAAGGACACATAATTCCATCCACATGCCAACATGAAATAAGGATCCCAACCTTCTTTTTTTAACGGCGGCACGGATTCCTACAAACATGACATAACAGGAAGTGACGTGTCAGCATGACCCCAGTTCACAGCAGAGTAAGTCTCCTGTAGGACAACATCACATTCCCTTTAAAGTAACAGACTCACATTGTGGAGCCTCAATTCAAAGAATTTTAAAACTTGATATATGATCTACATAGCAGTGTTTAAATGGACAAATAAACACCCTAGGACACAAACGTTTGGAAATTTATGCTGCCAGTGGCAAGATAGGCATGATTAAACAATTTCCACTACAGTGGAGGATGAAATAGCCTAGATATACACACAGTAAGTCTATGGGATAAAATGGGCAGGTGAATCCGGTCAACTTGAGTTGCTTCTAGATTTTCTCTTTTTAAAACATTAAATAATCATTTAATTTGAATACAATTTTTTTTTTCCAGGGCTTCATTCTTAGACCTTATCAAAGACACTTAGAGCACGAAGGAGTATGTAGCTCACAATTTTTACAA
Source organism: Eucidaris tribuloides (assembly GCA_001188425.1). Taxonomy (NCBI): domain Eukaryota; kingdom Metazoa; phylum Echinodermata; class Echinoidea; order Cidaroida; family Cidaridae; genus Eucidaris; species Eucidaris tribuloides. Next base: position 4,826 of record JZLH01S0199013.1, read on the forward strand.
AGTGTCATCACTTTTAGCCTGTGGCTTTAATGAAATTAATATTTGAAATTTGATTTCTTACGAATAATGAGCAATTACCTATGCAGACCATTTCTTTTCTACTTTCAAATGAGCTCGACTCAGGGGCGGCGCCAGGGTAAAATTTTAGGAGGGGCAAAATCCGTCGAGAAAATTTTGCCTGCCAAATGCCAAATGCCAAATGCATGCCCAACAGTGTCTGACAAGCGGCCGGCAGGGGGCCAACGACGACAAAAAAAAAAAAAAACATTTGTTGCCCACTATTTTTTTCACTGGCAAAATCAACAACAATAAGAGGGCAATATTTTCGAAATACAGTACAATTCCTGCCAATTAAATAGGGGTGGCCGCCCACCCTTACCCCCTGTGGCGCCGCCCCCGTCTCTTTATTAGGACAAGAAACCTTATTCTGATGATTGAAAACTGCACTTGGTAAAAAAATATATTCCAAGCTTGTGTCCATGACTGCAATCGTATTTCACTTAACTGTACTCGGCTCATTTATGTTCTGTGACATTATTCACCGCATACAATTGTGCAGCAGATCCTTATTCCTGTCATCGAGGTCAATGCTGGTGACTGTATAGGGGCGTCGCCACACCAGGACCAGGGGAGCGGCCGCTCCTATTGTTAGGGGATTTTAAGTTCAGTGACATGATTTGGAGAAATAATTTTTTAAAAATGTCTTTAGAACCAAACTAGTTGAAAGATATACCAAATGTACACCGGTTGGAGTGGATCTCCTGGCCGGAAGGATTCGTCTAAGTCTGTTGACTTCAGGAGAATCAAGCATGAACAGGCCCGCAGTTTATTTTACCACGGAATGGTAGATTTAATCCCCACAGAGGGCTACACTACAAATTTGTCTGTTTCAATGGATACTAATGGACATTATTTTAGAATGGGTCAACTTTTGACTACAAAAATTTCACAGTAGAATCTCTGCATATCTATTCTAAAAGAGTTTTTACCCCAATTTGAGGATTACCCCCAATCATGTCATTTACCTTTAAGCTTTTTTGGAAACTCTCGCCCTCCTTCCTATTTGCACCGCGAACTTTAGCATATTAAAATATATATTTTTGGCCGACAAAAATTTCCCCCAGCACCCCTTCCGCCATGAATAAAATGGTCGCCAAAAATGTCCAGACGTATTTCGCCCCCCCCCCCTCGCGATATAACCCGGGCGCCTCCCCTAGGTAACTGTATTTCAGACACAAAGCCCAACCCCCTCCCCAAAAAGAGTGAAAGCAAAGCAACAAGAAGCGGAAATGTATGTGAATCAAATAGAGTGAATTTTATTTAATCTCATTATATACTTACTTCGCTTGATGAGGTCATAACGTGTGTATTTCTTTTTTTATTACACCACAGATTCAGTATGACGTCATTGATACATGTTATCAAGACGGATTAAACTTATGAACGATGACGTCAGACTCCTGGCTACTGGAAGTAACCATGGTAACTTTCCTTCGTTCTCCTTCCAACACAAGGTCTACCATCCTCCGCTACAATCATCTCCAAGAAGCTATTTTGCTTGGGTGGATTATTAATCATCACGATGACGTCAGACTCCTGGCTACTAGAAGTAACCGTGGTAGCCTTTCTTTAGTTCTTATTGTATCGCAAGGTCTGCCATACTCCTCACATTATCTCCAAGAAGCTCAGTGGTTTTCTGAGGTGGATAAGTCACCACATACCCGACCTGCACATTACCCACACAGGCCCTAATACCATTACCGACCTGTGGTGTTATCCTGACGTCATTATAGCGAATCATTCAGTTGTACCCATTATTAGGGTTGTCGACATATCTCTATATGTGATCACAAATTGGATACATTTTTCTAACGTATCAAAGACACCTACCGGAGTGCTTTTTGGAAAAATGAAGTCATAAGACATACTAATTAGTCTCATCTTCAGTTTGTATGGATGTTTTGATCGATAAACCAGCAAACGAATCATGATATAGGAATAAAACTCCCTACTTGTGCACTTTTGTAATGCGTTAATGATGTGATGTGATGTGATGTGATGTGATGTGATGTGATGTGATGTGATGTGATGTGATGTGATGTGATGTGATGTGATGTGATGTTTGTATGAATCCACCGGTCTACACGACATAAACCCTGCGAGTTAGTGACAATGATAATGAAGAAACTGGCATGGGCAGTTCTTGTTATGCAATGTGTGCATTTGGTTTCTCCACTATTCCGAAGCTCCTTGCTAAACGTGAACGATGATAAACACTGTAATAACAAAATATATTTCATGTTGGCATTTGTAGAATTATTGTATTTTGAATGCATTTATCTCAAATCTGCTTCAACCAGATCATCGTATGTAAAGCGATATGATTAGAATTATGTTTTAACCAGATCCTTGTGGGCCTATATACGTTAGATCAAGACCCGTAAGTGAACGGTGAAATCACTTGACTGTACATAATCCCTTGCGAACTATTAACAATGACTTGATGATGCGAAATATATGAATTTATCGTTCTACTTCAAAAAACCGTGCAAGTTCAGTGACATTAACGTATTGAAACAAGTACACATCTATGTAGATGCGTACTTGTTTTGTCATGAAATGCGCATTTTCCATCCTCTTTGAATTGAGTAAAAGTCTGAGTTACATTCAATAATTTTGTATTGATATTTGTGTAATTATTTTGCACCCATCTATCTCAAATCGATATGTTCATATGCAAAGTAGATAAATCAATTATATTTTAATCAGTTTCTTGTATTATATTTCTGTATATTCCTGTATATATTGGTGGATAAGAAACTGTTGATTCAACTTGGTTAATCTAGTTCAGTGTTTATTGATAGGTCTTTCTTGTATATACAGGGGACATACAAATGTAGTAATTAAAAACTAGTTAAATCAGATTGTTTCTAGATGTATATTCAAGTCTGAGGTTGAAATCTTCTTCGGCCAGTTCCAAGTTCTTACAAATTCCATGTTTGTAGATTATTGTAATTTGTTTTCACTGATTTATGTCTTGAACTAATTTGGAACTTATTTCATCCAGATATATCGATGTCAATATTCTCAGAAAAATGTTTGGGAAATAAACTTGATTAGCTCACTCGTCACTACTAACGCTAAAGGACAAGTACCGTGTGTAACGGACTGTATGAATGTATAATATCTGTAATTTATCGTACATACAAGGACAATAGTAATACTATATGTTATGCCACTATGCTTGTGTCATAGTTTAGCAACTCTTGTATATATTTCTCTACAACAAATTGTATTGATATCGTGTCGATGAAAGTCTAATATCCATGTGACATGTATGGTGTATTTCACGGGCTGTTGCTGTGTCATTACATAACCGAAATTCTACGTGTATACAGTATGTATAATAGTGTATATCAACTTTTAAAGTTGGTCAGTGATTCGTATATGGTAGATATACATTGTAGTTCACTGTGTTCTACAAAGTCATATTACACAGAGATGTATATTTATGTTTAGTTTGCTGTATTATAGTCTATCTTAATGAAGCTTTTTTTAACTTCTTGAGGATATTATTGTGACACATGTTTTATTCCTTTCAATAATGGGCAATTCTATACACATCACTTGAAATCTGATATTTACACACTAAAAAATAGTTTCATTTTTACGCCTTTAAAAATGTCACATTGGGGGCACCTTTACGAAGTTGGATGCACCTTTTAAGGTGCAACTTTACAACTTTTTTCTTAGTGTGTATAATGTTATGTTACAATGTTTATACCAATATTTACGTGTTAACTTTAATCAACCAAGGTTACCAAGCAACCCGGAAATCGGTAAAACAAAATCAATTTTCTCTCATTGCAGTCATGGAAAAGTGAGGACATTTCAGAAAAGTCCCTCAAATCAGAGGAAAAATCAGTGAACTGTGTTTGTTCATTGGTCCATCCTTCTCCCTCAGTTTCCATACCAAGCAGCAAAAGATGTTTTATACCAAAAATATTTCAAAATGATGATCCTGGAAGTTTTAACTTCTTTCTCATGGAAAATCAGATCATTTTATTTCAATGCCGAAAACCCTGCCAACTTGTCGATTGCATTTACATGTTGATGTGATACATACTGTATATCGTGATCTTTTGTGTGCCTATTTACCACAACTTTCATTGAAACTACAGATATTTATAATTTTCATGTTTGATTTATTTCATTTCATTATAATATTAGCCTCGATACATCCATGTGCTGGTTTGAGGTCTAAACACAGGCGAGGGAGCGACCACCTTTATTTTGTAAGAATAACAGGGATTTTACTGTTTAGCGAAAATATTGCCCCTCCCCACCTTATTGTTGTTAATTTTGGATTGTTCGGAAGCTGTTAGATGTAGGCTTGTAAAAGAAAAATATAGCAGCAGAAACTGCTATTCATCGTGGTTGGCCCCCCCCCACCCCCCCCCCCCACTTTTCGGATGCTGCTTTTTTTTCTAGTCCAAAAAAGATGCCAAAATGGGTTTCATCGTCGAAATACATCACCACACTTAGTCGTGGTAGTTAATGTACAGTGTGTCTCAAAAAAAAAATTGTGCAAGTGAAAACCGCCCTCTTTGGCAATTAGAAAATAATCTTGTGACATGATGCTTACATCAACGTCAAGAGCATAGTCTTGGCTTTCAAATACTGTTATTTTTGTTCAATTTGCTTGTCTTAATCTTGAGATATGTTAATTTAAATAAGAAAGGGTAAAATTGCAATTGTGCCACTTTTACAACAATCCCTTGTAAAAGTGACACAATTGTGATTCCACCCTTTTGTTCTTTACAACATATCTCGAGATTAAAACATTCAAGCAAATTGAACATAACAAATGGCATTTGAAAGCTAAGACTTTGTCCTTGACGTTGATATTACCATCGTGTCAACGGAGTATTTTTAATTGCCAAAGAGGGCGCTTTTTACTTGCAGAATTTTTTGAGACATGCTGCAGCACGTCTCAAAAAATTGTTCAAGTGGAAAGCGCCCTCTTTGACAGTTAGAAAATACTGCTGTGACACATGTTTACATTAACATCAAGGGCAACGTCTATAGCTTTAAAATGCTTTTTGGTTTGTTCAATTTGCTTGTTTTGATCTCGAGATATCTTGTAAAGAACAAAACGGTGGAATCACAATTGTGTCACTTTTACGGGAAGAGGGCCTGATGCTATTGTTGACTGTCGTAAAAGTGGCACATTTGTGATTTTACCTTTTCGTGTTAAACTGAACATATCTCAGGATGAAAACAAGCAAACTGAACAGAACAAACGCCATTTCAAAGCTAAGACTATGCTCTTGATGGTGATGTAAGCATGACGTCACAAAAATATTTTTCTCATTGCCAAAGAGGGCGATTTTGACTTGCACAATTATTTTTGAGACACACTGTATAATGATTGATATGTTAGTTGAATAGTAGAAGTACGACGTAGTAGTAATTCAAAAGAGGAGAAGGGGAAAAGAAGAAGAGGGAAAAGAAGAAGAAGAAGAAGAAGAAGAAGAAGAAGAAGAAGAAGAAGAAAGAAATAAATGAAGTAGAAGAAGTGGAAGTAATGGCAATAGTCATTACAGTAGTTTTAATTATAACAGAGGTTATAACAATAGTAATTATTAGCAATAGGTAGTAGGATTCATAGTAGTAGTAGTCGTCGTCGTAGATAATGTAGTAGTAGCAGTAATACTAGTACTAGTAGATGTAGTAGTAGTAGTAAGAGAAGTAGTAGTAGTAGTAATAATAGTATTAGTAGTTATAGTAGTGGTGGTAATGGTAGTAGTAGCAGCAGCAGCAGTAGTAGTAGTAGTAGTAGTAGTAGTAGTAGTAGTAGTAGTAGTAATAGTAGAATTACTAGTAGTAGATGTAGTAGTAGTAGTAGTAATAGTTCTGCGATTAATAGAGGTTGGATTGGTAATGATAGGATTCGTGGAAATAAAAATAGTGGGATTAATAGCAATATTGGTAGTAAAATAGCACATGTAGAAGTAACCATAGTAATATGGTAGTGTTAGTAGTTGTTGTCAATGTTGTTGAATTTGTACCAGTGGGATTAATAATATTAGGGGCAGAAATAGTGGTAGTACATAGGATAAATTGTAAAATTATTATTAGTACATGAAGTAGGATTAGTAGCTTGATTAGAAGTAGCAGTAGTATTAATAGGATTAGCAGTAGTAGTAGTAGTGTTAGTAGTAGTAGTAGAAGTAGTAGTAGTAGTAGTAGTAGCAGTAGTAGCAGTAGAGGTGGTGGTTGTAGTAGGATTAGTAATTGTACAGCGTGTCTCAAAAAATTGTCCAAGTGAAAAGTGCCCTCTTTGGCAATTAGAAAATATTCTCGTGACATGCTGTTACGTCAACGTCAAGGTAAAGTCTCAGCTTTCAATGTCGTTTGTTTTCCTCAGTTTGCTTGTTTTAAAGGCAGTTGATCTGTTTGCATGCCTAAAAATTAACATCGTGTAAATACAATGGCATTTAGAAGAAAATGCCATCTGGGAACCTATGGCAAAATATAGGAGCTATAAACGCAGTTTTAGTGGAATTATAGTGACTGTTAGACTCTGATTTGATTTTTTTCTTGCGAGAAAAAAAAATCCTACCATAGAACGTACACTAAACGGCTATTGTTTTTCTTTCGCATTTTTCAAATTCTAAGCAATTACTCTCCCCCAGAACTCACAAACATGCCCTTCATCAATAGCCCAAGGACATGGGTCATCTTTTCGTGGTCTGCGGGGATGTTTGCAAATGAGATCCACTGCCTTTAATCCCAAGATATGTTTTCTTAACCACGAAAGGGTGAAATCACGAATA
>JZLH01S0199013.1:12704-24245 GCA_001188425.1 Eucidaris tribuloides
ATTGATTTATTGGGTGATTCTTCCGAATCGTGTCCGGACACCTATCCCCTGTACAAACCATCCCGGACAACCATGCCAAGGATACCCTCTAGGATGACTACCGCCGGGAGAATTATTTTATAGGATTAAGTATGCCCCAGCCAACCCTCTAAGATAAAAACTTCGCGGAAAACTTCACCTATAGAGCAAAAACCTTGTATAAAAACTACCACCTCCCCCCCAAAACATGGCACCTATGTTATTGCCAAGTACCCCCCCCCACCCCCACACACACACACAGACACATCTACCCCCGGACAACTTTCCCCTAACGCAATCACCCTCTTGCAGAGCTACTTCCGGACAAGTACCACCAGTACACCATTACCCCAATAGGGTAACCACCCTGTAGGACAACTACCCCTCATCCAACAGGTACCCCCAGACAACTACTAGTGCAACCACCCTCTAGGACAACTACCCCTCCCCCGACAGGTACCCCCAGACTACTACTAGTGCAACCACCCTCTAGGACAACTACATCAGCCGACAAATACCCCCAGACAACTTCTAATGCAACCCCCTCAAGGAAAACTACCCCTCACCCGACACGTACCCGCAGACTACAACTACTGGTGCAACCATGATCTAGGACAACTACCCCTCCCCCGACAAATACTCCCCACAACTTCTAATGCAACCCCTCAGAACTACCCCTTAACCGACACGTACCCGCAGACTACTACTAGTGCAACCAACTCAAAGACAACTACCCTCCCCCGACCAATACCCCCAGACAACTTCTAATGCAACCCCCTCAAGGACAACTACCCCTCCCCCGACAGGTACCCCCAGACTACTACTAGTGCAAACACCCTCTATGACAACTACCGCCAGACAAATAACCCCCAGGTAACCACACTGTAGGACACCCCCCCCCCCGACAACTACCACCCACGCAACTACCTCCTAGATAACTACCCCCGGACAGTAACCACTTAGGGCAATTACCACTTCAGACAACTAACATACTCTCACCCGTGGCATGCAGGTCAACTATCTCCCGTTCAGTTAAAATTCCCAGATGTACATTATCGACAACATTTTAGTGGATTTCGGCCAAGGGAGGACGTGGAGGGCGTGGCCAATGCTCATTAAGCATATAATAAGTATGCAGAGGAAGGGGTATCTACCTACTAGGGTATGAACTTTCTTTTTAATCTGATTATAAAAGCTAGGATGTTGGTGCATTTTAATTTTAAAGCGAGAGGTTAACATTGTGGAACTTCAATATTAAAAAAAAAATGTCAAATTTTGATATCTGAACTACATAGCAGTGTTCATATGGACAAATAAACACCCTAAAATAAAAAAAAAAGTTTGGAAAGTTACCCTGCCAATGGCAAGTTATGCATTAGTAAGCAATTAAAACTCGGGCGAGTTTAAATAGCGTAGGTGTACACACAGTAAGTCTATAGGAGAAAATGGGAAGGTGAACCCGATCAACTTACGAATTTCACCTTTTTAAAGCACTAAATAATCATTTTGAAATTCATTTCAGGGCGTCATTTTTAGACCTTATCAAAGACAATAGTAGCATGGGGATTCATGTAGCTCAGATTTTTGTAACTGTGGTAAATGTAAGTCAATACCTTCAAAACTCTCCATACGACGTGAAATGTATATGATTGCAATTGAATGTTTCTGTACCCTTGAAGACCGTGGGAGGATCCACCTGGTATTACCATTTCGTTTTAAAAGTTGGTTGTTTAAACTAGGGGTTTGATGGTGCATTTTAAACTGTTGTTTTTCCATCAATTATAAGGTTTCTGTGAGTTAATAAAATATGTTCAATATTAAATACCAAGTAAGGAGGGTTTACGATGTTGCCCCTAACAGAGTAAGATAATTTGGAAAATTGGGGTTACAACCAAGGATGTGGCTGATTATAAACAGTCATATGTATTTTCATGAGTAATAAATCCAATATGTTGTCATGTTTATAATCCACAACGGTCTGCGAATAGAATTCAGACAGAATGTACAGCACGATATAGGACGGTTGCGATGGGGGAGTTGTCTGGGGTTGTTGCCCGGGCGTGGTTGCGGTACAGGGTGTTTGCCCGAGGGTTTAGTTGTCTTGAGGTAGTTGCCTGGGAAGGAGGGATAGTTGTGACAGAGGGTGGTTGTCCTAGGGGGTACTTATTGTAGGAGGAGGGGTACTCGACCTAGATGGTGGTTGCACAAGGGGGTAGTTGTCTGGAGGTAATTATCTAGTAGGTACTTGTCCTCGAGGGTAGTTGTCTGGGTTAGTTGTCTGAGAGGTGTCCTAACGAGGGGTGGTTGCCCAAGAGGGGTTGTTGCCGCAGGGTGTCGTTGTCTGAATGGGTATTCTCCATGGGGCAAGTGGTACTTGAAGATGATATGCTCAGAGGACGTAGTTGTCATTCTGCAGGGCACTTTCGCCTGTAGTGTGTTTGCCCTACTGTGAATTGGCTGGGATAACCAGAAGGTAAGAAGGGTGGTTGACTTATGAGGTAGTTCTCTGGGGTGTAGTGTCCTTGAGGGTGATATCCTAGGGAGTAGTTGTCTGAAGGGAGGATAGTTGTAACAAGGGTAGTTGTCCCAGGTGGTAGGTTACCGCTAGGGTAGCTTTTCCGCACCGGGGGTAGTTGTCCTGCAGTCTATTTGCGCCTAGGGTGAATTGGCTGGGGTAATAATCGAGAAGGTACGGAAGGTGATTGACTTAGGGGGTAGTTGTCTGAAGGTTGATGCATGTCCTAGAGGGTGGTTGCCCTAGGGGGTAGTTGTCCGAGATGGTGGTTATCATAGTAGGTAGTTGTCTAGGGGTAGTTGTCCTAGAGGGTGGTAGCCCTATGGGGTAGTTGTCTGGGGTAGTTGTCCCAGGGGTGGTTATCCTAGGAGGTAGTTTTCTGGGGGTAGTTGTCCCAGAGGGTGGTTATCCTAGGAGGTAGTTTTCTGGGGGTAGTTGTCCCAGAGGGTGGTAGCCCTTCGGGGTAGTTGTCCTATAGTGTGGTTGTCCTAGGTTTACTTCTCTGGAGGTAGTTGTCGTAAAGAGTGGTATCCCTAGGCGGTAGTTGTCTAGAAGGGAGGGATAGTTGTCACAGAGGGTAGTTGTAGAGAATGGTTGCCCTAGCGCCTAGGGGTGGTTGTCTGGCAGGGCGGGATAGTGATCTCAAAGGGTAGTTGTCCTAGAGGGTAATTGCCCTCGGCGGTAGTTGTCTGGGGTAGTTACCATAGGGGGCGGTTATTCTAGGAATTTGTTGTCTGCAAGGGAGAGATAGTTGTCACAAAGGGTAGTTGTCCTAGAGGATGGTTGCCCTAGGAGGTAGTTGTCCGGGGGCAGTTGTCCTGACGCCTGTTTGCCCTTGGGTAAATTGGCTGCGGTTCATAATCCTAGAAGGTAGCGAGGCCGTGCGAGGGTGTTTGATTTACGGGGTAGTTAGCTAGGGGTAGGTGTCCTGGAGGGTGGTATCCATAAAGGTTCGTTGTCTGGAAGGAAGGGAAAGTTGTCACAGAGGGTAGTTGTCTTAGAGGGTGGTTGCCCTGGGGGTAGCTGTCTGGGTAGTTGTCCTAGGGGTTGGGTATCATAGCTAGGCGGTAGTTGTCTGGGAGTTGTGGTCCTAGAGAGTGGTAGCCATAGGAGGACGTTGTGCGGGGGTAGTTGTCCAGAAGAGCAATAGCCTTAGAGGGTAGTTGTCCTAGAGGGTGGTTGACTTAGGGAGTAGTTGTCTGGGGGTGTTTTTCCTAAAGGGTGGTTGACATAGGTGGTAGTTGTATGGGAGTAGTTGTCCTGGAAGGAGGGATAGTTGTCACAGAGAGTTATCCAAGGGATGGTTATCCGGGGTCGTTGTCCAGGACGTAGGTGTCCTAAAATTCGGCGAATTAGATGGAAATATACATGTATTTTCAATTTTTTTTTCTTCCGTTGAAATTTTCTTTGTAAATAAATGGATTGCGATTTTGTCACCACTATCATTAAATTCGGTTGTATCGGTCTTTTTACTAAAATCACGGAGATGAGTGTATATGACTGCAAGGTCATAAGTCATGTGTGTTTGTCTCTGTGAGTCTGTCTCATATGAGTATGTGTGACTCAGTGTGTGTGGATGTGAGTGTGTGTGTGTGTGCTTATGTGTATGTGTGTGTGTATTTGTGTGTGTGTGTGTGTGTGTGTGTGTGTGTGTGTGTGTGTGTGTGTGTGTGTGTGTGTGTGTGTGTGTGTGTGTGTGTGTGTGTGTGTGTGTGTGTGTGTGTGTGTGTGTGTGTGTGTGTGTGTGGATGTTTTGAAAGCTGTAAAGCCCACAGCATATGAGCTTAGGGCTTCCATCCATGTACTTATGTCTGCGTGTGTGTGTGTGTCGGGGTGGGAGGGGAGGGGGGTATGTTTATTTGTGCAAGGTTGTGTGTACTACTAATTACTACCACCACAACCACCCTTACTACTACTACTACTACTCCTACTTCTACAGAAACTACTACTACTACTACTCCTACTTCTACTGAAACTACTACTACTACTACTCCTACTTCTACTGTAACTACAACTAATAATAATATTACTTAATTGGCAATAATATCCCTGTGTGAAATTCCTTCTGCAAAAGTCATGAAGTTACACGATAGGCTAGTCTATTCAAAACCAATTTCGCAAGACTTATGATATTTTCACATGAGTTACAATCATAGGTATACAAAGGATTTTTCAGGGGGGGGGGGGTGGGGAGTACAACGTGAAAAATTCGTCATCGTCACTAAAAACCAAAGTTCACATCCCAATCAAATCGGTTTCTGGCCAGACGAGTATGGATGGAACTGCGTATTAAAACGAGAAAATATTTTTCGCGGCAAAGGAAACGAAAAATAAAATCACAACCACTATATCCATTCCCGCCCAAAATCCACTACCGACAGGAATGATTGACTTTGACTTTTGTGGAGGTCAGTGACAAGAATCAATTTCATGGCCAAAAGGGGGCGCTTTAGGTGAAAAAAGTCAAATCAAGGGGGGGAGGTGAATACCCAAAACACCCCCGCCACGTGCGTATGCCTATGGTTACAATATTGGTTAGGGCTGTTAACTATCAGGACGTTTGATCAAACAAATTATTTGACTTTTTTTAATATTTCATGTACTGTGAGGATGTTTGTTGGGGAGATATGCTGTAAACACACACACACACACACACACACACACACACACACACACACACACACACACAAGCGCGCGCGCACACACACATATATATATTTAACAGACTTACCAAATATATGTTACCATCATTCACCCACTGATACAGATACACCAACATTAGTGAGCAAATCAGGGTGTTGAGTTCAAGCAACGGGTTACAGAACATTATTATGTCATCTTTAATTACAGTACTAATCAATTTTTGGCATGTGTGCTGACAAAACAATGGTTTTCAGTAATCCACATACAAACACGTTGATACAATAGTAAAAAACAATTTGTCATTTCTAGCTAGTATTAATAACAAATGATATCATTTCAGATGAAATAACAGATTTCAGTACGAAATAAGTACAATACCACTTCATATCATGAACTTGAATTTCAGAAATATTTAGTTATTATTGCTTCATATACATGTATCTGATTAATAATATCTTCATATTACCTGATACGCCTTTTTTTTTAATAAGGAAGATAATATTATGAGATGTATAAATATGCGAAAATTCGCGAATGCACTGTGTGTTGCAAAGGCCAAAATGCGTAAAAAAAATTGCAAAGACACGGGTTGCACTTAACTTTTTCATCAAGAAGCCAAGGAGACTACAGGGCTATCGCGCGATCTCTGTACGATAGCTGTGCGATATTCGTACAGCCTGGGCCCCGGCCCGAACATGAAAGGCCTGTACAAGAAATCGCACGATGCTCGTACATACGTCGTAACAGTCGCCATCTACGATGCCCACAAAATCGGACGATAAATCGTAGATAAAGTTATCGTCCCGTGTACGCAGTCAACTGTGACCCGATGCGTTTCCCGATATATTATGATGAACGTACAATGAGCGCACAGCCTAAGTTCGATGTCCCTGCGTCGATCGTACAATATCATCTACGATAAGTCTAGGGGCTACGGGCTTACGATTTTTTTTAAATTTGTCAAATTTCACACTAAACAAAAAAATCGCAGAGACTACGATTTCCGTGGGGATCTCGTGAAATCGTGGGAAATCGTACAGTTAAAGCTTGTCATCGTAGGGAGATCGTACGAAATGGAAGATACGATGAGTTTACGAGCTCCGTAAGGTAATCTTAGATCAAATGTGACCTAGGCGTTTGAGTCTAATGATAGACAGCACACACTGTACACAGTATCAGGCCTTATCCATGTTAACAGTCTTATTGTTGGTGTAAGAAAACTGGTATGAAAATCAAGTCTGAAATTGCCTTCTAAGAGTTTGTTACTGGTAACAAAGAAATGTAAAAACACAGCGAAAATGCTCTGACCAACATATCTTGGTGTGAACTTCCTTCCCGGGACTTCCTTCTATCAAACTCAAAGTGGGCCTTGCTCATTCCAACTGGCCCTGTAATAACGTGACGTAACACCCTGGACTGTCTGTTGGTGTCCTGCTAATGTAATCACTATTGAGGTATGCCTTCATGGCGATGGTTCTGGCTTGTGGAAATCAACAAATCACACGATTGCTCAACTAAAAGATTCATATCAAAATCACATGCATCAGAAAGTAGGTAATAGTATCGTAATCTTGGAAGGTGGAAAATACCTTTTGACTATAATGTATAGTATTGCAGAGACTGTGTTGTGTAAATCTAATCAACCATGTCGACAAAATAGTACTGAACGTGATTCCAGTTGGCAGGAGATGTCTATTACGCCGAGTCCGCTACATAATACAGGTATGATCTCAAAAGTTCAAAATGACGGATTTGTTGGACTAAATTTTCAACGACAACCACATCATGTACGGATTATTATAATCCTTAATTGTTCATACAAACTGCGATCTGTCATACTGAAACAATAATCTAATGGTTGTGGAAAATGCATGTGTTGTATCTGACCAACAATATAACTGATTAAATCTACTAAGGGTTGAACTCATGTCCACGGATTCACAATGTGCGCTGCACCAACGGGGATGGAGTTCGTTCTTATTTCAAAACTGACGACCATGAGTCGTTTTTGTCTCCCACAATCGGCGAAAGCCACGCTACTACCACGTGACACTTAACTTACAAGCAGGTCTTGTTACACTGATTGAATCTACTAAGGGTTGAACTCATGTCCACGGATTCACAATGGGTGATTTCAGAAGTGGTGTTGGTGTTAGGGGGTATTAGATGGTGTTGGTGTTTACAGCGGTGTTATGGACAGATGGAGGGTGTTGAAATCGTCTGTTTAAACCGAATACCACCCTTGGTGTTAAGCAAAACGCATGTATTTGTCCTATTCACTAACACTAAACCCCAGGGTTGAGTAAAAATGTCATTTCAAAGTTGGTGTTAGTGTTGGTCATGATGAATTGTTATGCGCATGAATTTTGTATGATTTGTGATGGTTGTGTTGGAGGCTCAAGGCGTTCTTTAGTATTTTTTTCGAGGGGGGGGAATCGTTTTCATGTTTCTTTCAAAAATTTATATCTACATGTCATGCAGATGATACATGAAAATGATTTAAATGTTATTTTGCCGCAGTTTGAATGCAAATAAGACTACAGAATTAAGCTAACATTAATGGTAACTCACTACATGATTATAATTTATATTATTATTATACTGTTATATTATGATTGTGGTTATTGTTATTATTATCATCATCATAAAATTTTGATAATCATAATTATTGCTATAATAATACTCTCTTTAAAATATTGAGCGAAAATATTCACTCTTTGAGGAGATTTCAAGTGATCCATGAGGTCACTCCAAAACGAGTGAAAAGCACACCTTTTCACTCCAAATTCACTCTAAATTTACTCTTTTCTGAAATTCACACCTCAAAGAGTGAATATTTTCACTCAATATTTTTTAGAGATTAGATATAATAATTATGATAAGTTGCAGTAGTAGACGTAGCAGAAGAAGTAGTACAGGTATTAGTACACGTAATAGCAATGTTGCGATATTTTCACTTACTCCTTTAACAATAGATCGCTTTATACTCTATTGTATTACTACAGGTGCTTTTAATTGTTATTATTATAACTATAATAATAACTATCATAATTATAATTAAGATAATAATTATAAAATATTTATAATTAAAATTAAAATTATCATGATTATAATTGTTATAATTATGATTATTATAATTATTGTTATGCTTATACTTATTATCACTATAATAATGATTACTACTTTATTATCATTTTTTATTTTTATCATTATATAATTGTTATTCGGGTTGTTATTACCCGGGTTATTACTAAATAAAAAATGATAAAAACATATTTTGACTGACAAAATACTAGACCTACCAATAATGAAAAAAAAAAACACAAATGGTAATTAATGACTAATATATTAATATAAAATCTAATTTAAAAAAACACGGAAAAAACGGGAAAAATTTTCAGAAAGTTGCCCATGATGAGGTCCAGACCCATAACTAGATGCCCCCGACCGACCTTATTATGCTACGGGGCATTGACCGGTCAAGTTGCATGTTTGTCCCGCGTGTTTGTATTACGCTAGTAAAATACAAAGACTAGCAGACCGTGGCGGAATTTCAGTGAGTCCGTAGGAATATTATACAATATTGAATCACATCAAAAGTTTTGTTGATTTTCATACATTACAAAAGCGTGTTTTCGGATTAAAACGTTTTTGTTCTTACGGTAAACCCGCGTTAACTCCCTTAGCCCGTGTTAGCGGCGCGTCTTCCACTCTGCGCCCGTAACTCTACCGTACAACGTGCGTTGGCTACACCCTGTGTTACTGCGGCAATTTCCCTCGCGAGACTCGCGCGAGTATAACGTTAATCTCGTTTCTGAGAAAACCAAGTTAAAAGTTCCTCACAAGTGAGACTAAATAACAAAGAATATGACCAAACACACATTTAGTGCTGTAAAGTCGATCTCTTAATCAATGTTTTAATATGAATTTAATCCAAAATTGACTCAAAATTTGAACATTTGATGTTCGCAGCCCGGGTTCGCAGAGACTGTTTTGATTATTGATGGAACGCGTGACGTCACCAGTCGGCATAACACCAAGGATTACGCGCCCGCTAAACCGAGCTCGTGATTTCGCTGCTCGGATTAGGTGGTGTTAAGAACACTCAACACCAACACCAACACCAACATCACTTCTGAAATCACCCATTGTGGGCTGCACCAACGGGGATGGAGTTCGTTCTTATTCCAAAACTGACGACCATGAGTCGTCTTTGTCTCCCAAGCCATTCCTACTACCACGTGACACTTAACTCAAGCAGGTCTTGTTACACTGTTTGAATCTACTAAGGGTTGAGCTCATGTCCAAGGATTCACAATGTCGCGCCTGTCGACCACCGGGGATGGACGTTTGTTCTTACTTCCGAAAACTGACGACCCTATGTAANACGTTTTTTGCTACCCACAATATATCATCGAAAGCCACGCTACTACCACGTGACACTTAACTACAAGCAGGTCTTGTTAAACTGATTGAATCTATTAAGGATTGAACTCATGTCCACGGATTCACAATGTGCGCTGCACCAACGGGGATGGAGTTCGTTCTTATTCCAAAACTGACGACCATAAATGGTTTTTGTCTCCCACAATATATTAGCGAAAGCCATTGCTACTACCAAGTGATCACTTAACTATAGCAGGTCTTGTTACATAAGCCAAACATTATCACCACTATTTTCATATCAGAAGATGTTGCCATGGAAGGTATTTGACCTCGCGAGATAAAGAATCAACCTATTCCCCAGGTGGCGCACTATTCTTCAGATAATTATTAAACAGAAACTCTTTATACGAATCATCCCGTGTTTGCGCGACGGAACTAAATACCGCACATAGCTAACAAAATTTCTGTTTAAATCACTGTTCCTCAACAAATTTATTATGTATGTATGTATTTATGTACGTATCTATGTACGTATCTATGTATATATGTATGTATGTACGCATATATGTATGCATGTATGTATGTTTGTATTTTATTTATTTACTTATTTATTCATTTATTCATCTATTGTTTACTTTTGGTGGGGGCAATGATCCCCTCCCCTGACTGCTCACGCATGCCACTAGGTGCGTCTACATTACAAAACTTCGTGAAGTTAAATTTCGCGAAGTTTTATGAAACTTCGAGAAAATTCATTCGTGCATCCACACTAGCCCAAAACTTCCCGATCTTTGCCGGGAGGGTGCCGGAGGACGTAACTTCGCCGAAAATTAAGTCGTTAATGCAGCCATCGTGCGGTAAAAGGTAAACAATGTGGTCTTGATGTTAGAGCGCGCGAAAACAAGATTATGCAACCACTTGCTGCTATTCAACTTCAGCAATAGGCTACATGATGGCATTGTCATTGAATTCAATGTTGTAAATGGCTGGATAACTTGATTTGGCAGTGATTCACTGCAGACTTTTAAACTAAGAATGATCTGACTTCGACAACCAAGGCTTTTTCTTATGATTATAATTGATGTTCGTGCACGTCGACAAAGGGAAGATCGACTGCACTGAATATCCTCAACGTGCACGCGAGCTTAGTCCTCATATTGTGGAATGTTTTTCTGCAAATTCCAATTGAAGATCACATTCGTGTCACACTTCGATCATCATTCGCATGTACTGCACCTATGAGGCCAGAGCGACTGACCAGCTTTCATGCGGCCCGCGTTTATGAACCGGAAATGATCAACGGGATACTGAACCTCCACGAAACTTCGCGAAGTTTGCGTCCACACTGCAAAGTCGCGTCGACATTTGCGTGTCGCGAGAAAAATCCTACACCATGAAGCAGGATTTTTTCGGCGGGAAGTTTCGGGGTAATAATTTCGCGGAAGTTTGCATTCTAACAATCGCAAATTATTGGTGAAGTTAAGTTATCGGGGAAGTTAACACTTCGGGCGAAGTTTTCGGTAGGTGTAGACGGCAAGCTATTGAGAACCGACTGGCTACGATAGACGTATTATGATGCTTATATAACACAAAGAGGAAATGTTATGAATAGACTCTGGTCAGTAATCGCAAAATTCATATGCAATGCGCAGTGAAATACTTTACTATGAAAAGTAACGCCGTTAGATATTGTACACTCTGACAATTTACCAGCTTTCGATGTAAGCAGACTAAATTACATTGTTCTTCAACTTTGATGTTTACGCATGAAAAACGAAGCTAAGTCGTCTTGTTCTAAGTCACAGATTTGGACTGTTATAATCGATCGATTTGTAAGATGTTTTCCTAAATAAATGTGCGAGCATGCAGGATTGAACGGGAATATCCATACGTCATACGAACTTGGAGGCGGGGTCTATTTTTGCCAACCGTTTTGCATACAGTTTCCAACCCTATTCCCATATCAAGGAAAACAAAAT
>JZLH01S0199029.1:12430-28195 GCA_001188425.1 Eucidaris tribuloides
GAGAGTGATGGGGAGGTGACGTCCTCCATTCAGGCTCGGGTCAACGAAATCTGTCAGATGGAGACACAAGACGACTCTCAGCCAGGTTCGCCGTCGTTCAAGCTTGATATACGAGACCCACAACCTCCGGGGAAGAGTCCAACACCCCTTGCCCAGCAGGGGGCTCCAGGGAGTACTCCTACTGGTAGTACAGGTGAACCCTCAACCAGGCAGCTGAGAAAACGTAAGCAATGGCTGTCAATTTCGTAAGAAAATCAGTGCTTAAGTAAAGATAAAAATTGATATCTTGACCCCTTGGGTAGGGACAGTGAATTTCTGTTTCAAGAATCCCTTTTTCATTTCACAAAATCTAGACTTCTATTTCATCTTGCCTGATATATGGAAATTTTGTTATCCCATGGACTTTGTATACTGTACATGAAAATGCGACTATTCCATGTACATAGTATTATATTCATTGTTTTGCTACAGTTTCTGTGCTTCTTTTTTCAAATTTTTGTAATTTTTGCTATGAATTTTGCTCTTTTTCCTTTTAAAATGTGAAAATTAGGATTTGTAAAATAGAGATTTTCCATTTGAAAAGTCAGTCTCCGTTTTAAATGGTCATTTCCGTGAATTCCGTCCATTTTCTGCAGTATGCAGAAAATCACTCCCTATTTGGGGATGACAGCTTGTACACAGAAGCTTACAAAATGTAAACAAAAAAGATCCATTGCCTTTTAATCTTAACATGCCAGAGGATTTAAACCTCTATGGACTTATGTGTATTATGTGATGCAGATCTGCAACTTTGGCACGTTAAGAGTTAAGGCAATATTAAACCAGTTTCATAATATATTCAAATTTATGAATATCTCATCGTCGGAGCCGTAGTGATGAGCTATTTCTTTCATGTCCTATGAACACATTTTCAATACTGAAACTTCAACTTGTAAACATACATTTTTGTTGCTGTGTCCAGCAAGCTCCTGGCAAGCCTATGGCTAGCCTCGATTCCAGACCATGCAACTTTTTCTCCCTCAGAGTAGCAGTGCAGGTGCGAAGCACCCGCACTCTAATGCGACGGCAAGGAATGTACCTCAGAAAACTAGTCTTAGTTAACTGATGATAGTAAGCCTAATTTCTCTAGGAAATAGGATAAGTTATTGCATCTGGAAGCCAGACTAGCTTTCAGGTAAGCTTTGTCAGATGTGGATAAAATGTGTGTACATTTTGAAATTGGTCTATTCAGTAATCATAATATTGTGCCTATTGTCACATAATACAACATGGCAGATAGGTTTCCTTTTTTACTGTGTCAATTTTTTTAAATTTATTGTTTTATATTGAGGTACATGTACCATTCATCAACATCAAATAAAATGACCTTAACTGTGATCAAAATAACGCAAATTATGTGATTTACTGGTAAAAAAATGATGGCAATTTTCATTTTTACTACAGACAAGGTACGTGTATCATCGCACGTCAACACTCGTAAGAAGCCGAGACTGAGTCACCAGAAGAAGAGAACGCCTGACTCGTTCAAGAAGATGACCAACGCTAAAGACAACTTTGCCGTCTGCAACTCGGCCGACTGTTGCCAACCAATGGATCAGACAGTCACATGGGTGAGGCTGAGCTCTCTGTTTTCTAAAATTACAAATACCACTTTCTTGGAAGTCAAAATTCTTTTTACTTCCACTTTCAAGTTTTCAATTTTGTAATCAAAATTCCATTTTCGGTCATTTATCTCTTTGTTTTTTTTTTGGGGGGGGGGTCACAAGCCTTCACAGGGTCCCCAGCCCATCAGAGAAAATTATTTTACTTTTTTCCAGTCAGGGAACAGTCAGAGAATTTGATAAAAATGCCTCAAATCAGGGAACGGTCAGGGAATTTTGATTGGCCAAAAAAATCGAAAGTAGTCGGTCAGACTCTTATATTTTGTTGCATATCAAAACAACATCCAACAACATAGAAAACGTGAAACTGGATATGAGTTGAAGTAATTATCATGGAATTTTTAGACTTCATCAGGGGAAAATCAGGGAATTTTGTTTTCTTGAAATTCTGGGAACCCTGCTTCAAATCTTCTCACAAGGAGAATGTAGTAAAGATATTTGAGCCATTCAGAATGCAGTTTAAGGCGTGGATCTCTTTTGCATGCCTAAAAATATAACATTTGTGTAAATACTGGCAATTAGTTAAAGAAAATATCTGGGAACCTTTAGCAAATTAGGATGGATAGAAACTATGTTTAAGTGGAATTTGTGCGACGGTAGCTCGGGATTTGAAATTTTTTTTCTCGCGAGGAAAAAATCCTTGCAGTAGAACGTATCTAACGGTATTGATTTTTTTGCATTTTTAAATTGCTAAGCAATATCCCGCGGATTTCAAACATGCTTTTCATAATGCCTAAGGATGGGTTATCTTTTCTTGGTTAGTGGGGATTTTGGCCAATATGCGATCACTGCTTTAAATGTAAATTCGCAGTTTCAATAGTGGAAAATCAAATGAGACCATTCCCAGTTTTCCTGATAGACGCTGTTTATAATTATTTGTATACAAGGACAATAATTCTGAATATTTATTGTAATATTTATGTAGTGACAGCAAATGTTGGAGTGTCTACTGTGTCTAGGGTTTATTTGTCCATTCACTATATCATGTAGGTCAGATGTCAAGTTTGACAATGCTCCCTATGGCAAATAGGCCGATATCTACGGTCACGACGAAATATTCATTTCAAACTGTCAATTCGTAATATCAATACAGTATACCTGGAACATGGAATGACTGATGACAATTTTTGGGGATGTTATGTGTGACATTAAAGGATTTCTTAGTAACCGAATGTTCCTTACAACCCGTAGATGAAGGAAGGACTTGAATTCACTGGAAGTGCGAATGTGTCCAGTGAGAGAAATGCGCCATGCGACCGTACGTTTGAACCCGACGAGAACTCTGTGTGAGGACTGCATATGGTCCTAAGTATGATAGTGAAAAGGGTTGTTATTGGATAAAGGATTGAAAAGAAATATTATTCGCGAGTTATTAAGGAGATTGTGACAACGAGCAAGTACTTGAGCGTTTGGATGTATCACGCTTGCTTTAACCTATCTGGCCTGGGGGGGGGGGGGCTAAATAGCCCCCTCGACAAAGTTCGCGGCCATTCCGACGCGCCGAAATTTTTGACCGCGTCGCTCGGATGATTTTACTTTCAAGGTGTTGAGCATCTTTTGAGACCAATTGCACGTCGGGTACGCGGTTCCCGGAGTACGCAATTTTATGTATGGGCATGCACACAAAAATCGCCTCAAAAATGCATCGAAGCTGTGTTATTTCCAATGCAAATTGTGTTGTCAAGCAATCATAATGTATGATTATTGTTACTTTTAATATTGAAATTTAATTTCATTATTTATGATCGCAAATAAGTGTTCGCCAAGAAATTTCATTCAAAAAACATAAAAACAAAGGTCGAAAAGAAAAAGCAAAGAAATAATAAGAAATTCATGAAACATAAATCATAAGAATTAGAGTGGTATTCAGATATTTTTTTACAGATAATTGTCTAGAATGTCAAAAACGAATATTATGACCACAAAATTAAATTCGGTGAGCTGTTTAAGGGAGTTATGGGGCAAAATATGATTTATATACATAATTGTGCTAATTATGGAATTAAAAATAGAAGATATTATTTTTCAAAATGCTACATTACAGTTTGGAGATTAAGCGGTCTATGCACCTGTGCATTTTCGCGGCAAATGCGCGATCAACCGGCGGATTTCCGGGGGGGGCCAATTAGCCCCCCCCCACACCCCCCGGGCTATGCATTTCCAAAAGACCGGGCTGATTAGGGTTAAACCGAAAGTTTTTTTCCCAAGAATTGCGGGTAAAAAAATTAGAGCACCACTTGCGTTCAGATTCGGACAGCTATATGCGATAGGGAGAGTTGTTTAAGTGGGGTTTCCACGATGTTCAGTGACGTCTTTAATCATCTACCACCTTTTCTCATTCTTGTCACACTGTGCTACAGGTTCAGTGTGACGACTGTGACGCCTGGTACCATGTGACCTGCGTCGGATGCGACTATGACGAGGTGAAGCAACCCAACACTTTATTCCATTGCGGATGCGTCTGATGAAGGTCCGGCCATCTTGCCAGCAGTGCTGTAACTGGACCAGGACCCGAACCCAGGCGGACCGGATTATCACCAACTTTTAGATTCTCTCCCCAGACTCGGAGGTCCCAGACTTAAATGCCGAGTCCGACACTTCATCCTTGTCATTTCCCAAGAAATCACACGTGTATCATCAAAATAAGAAGAAGAAGGAAAAAAAAGAGATTCTTTTTGGCCTTAACATGCACCAATACCGTAAAAATGAAATTTGTGTCCAACTAGAATACGCTACAAATTACCGCAATTCAGTTGTCGTAGCTTGTGAAGTAATCCATATTCTGATAAATCAGATCATAATGTGTACAATATTCCGGCACTTGTGCTTCACACGTTTAAGTTCTGCTCCGTAAGGATCAATTTCTATGCTTGTGCGTTCTGGCTATACGCGTACGTTTTTGTTTAACTATCGAAGTTCAGTATCGATATTGATCAATACACTGGGTGAGTGTCTTAATGATCAAGATGTATGTGGACAAATTATCGATAGTGCGATCAATCAAATGATAGAATTGGTTGATTAACTAGTCTATTGCAAGTCGTTTTTGTTTATACTTACTGTTTGAAATTTACATTCAAACCCGAATAAACAAAAATCGTAGTGATCACAAGTGCTAATACTTTGCAGAGGGCATGTCACAAATATATTCTACATATATATTATCCAGGGTATTGGTACATTTTAAATTTGAGGAAAGCCAACATCAGTCATGGGAATGATAAATGTCAGCTCGCTCAAACTCTCTTGTGAGCCATGGAGCGCACAATACGTCTATGAAAACGGTGGAACCGGCAAGAAAACAGCTGAATAACGTCTAAGAAACATTCACTTAACAAAATATGAGCTTATTTCAGACTTTTTTCAGCCGTTTTGTTCATTACTCATACTTACGCATACGTTGCTCGTGCGTGTGTTATTTTGTAAGCTGGGCGGAATGAAGACGTTACTAATACTTAGCAGACGTTTCTCAGACGTATTTTGACGTTACTCATGCTTTCCTATATTCCGTTCATGACCATTGCCACCCTCTGACACCATCTGAGGTAATTAGTTTAGACGGAGGCAGACGGAATCGTTAGACGGTGCAGTGGGACAGTAGCTTTAGTTTCAGCTACCAGGCATAAATCAGGAGTCATGGGTGGTGTCACCCTACACCACCCACAGTAGTGATAACCCAGAATGTCAGATACATGCATCTTCATCTTATACATAGGTACTTAAAATTGGACAAATTGTTGACCTATATAGCAGCTCATACATTGTGCCTTGATAAGATACTTTTCAATGGGTGGCAATGTTACGCAATAAATTCTTGCCTTGTTAGTTTATGTGTGATACATACATTTTCAGCATCCTGCTGTACTACATAATGTACTGTATGTAGTTATTGTATGTGGTCATGTAAGTGTACAGTCTCGACAAATTTGTGGATGTTTTATTTCTGATCTAGAATTGTGAGAAGTAATATTGCTGACCTGCCTGTTATCATGTTTATCTTGCAGACAAAATTTTCTAAGACTCGAGACAAGCTACATGAATTGAAAAGAAAACAGAGAAAGTGAATTTTATTTTACTATTGTTTTTTTATATATTTTTTTTAACAGCAAAGTACAAATGTTTGCCTGTTTGTACAATTGCAAAAACACCATGGAATGAAGCATTAAGTTTGGGAGGTGCTACTTTTTGCTACGTTTGTGTGCTTTATCTGTAAATGAGCCTGATTGGTTAAAAGGTGTTTGAAATATTGGGATGCAGAGGAACTGTTGTACAGTATGGTTTATCGTGACACAGGCTTCGGCTCAATGTCATCCTTAGTTACATTCCAATTTATTTCAATTACATTCTTAAAGGTTAATGACATGATTGGGAACACTTGAACATGCCTCAAGAACCAAATCAGTTGAAATATATACTAACTGTACACCACCTGGAGTAGATATCCCAGCTGGAAGGATTTCTTTCTAATTTGTTTACTTACGGCGAATCAAGCATGAACATACTAGAATTTTAATTCTATCGGGGCACGATAGATATATAAGCCATAGAGAGCTACACGACAGGTTTGCCTGCCATGAGGGATATTGACATTAGTTATTTCAGATTGAGTCAATGTTTGACTGTAAGATTTTCACAGCAGAATCCTTGTATAGTTTAATTTATTCTAGAATAGTTTCAGCCTAAGTTGAGGACTATCCGCAATCACATCATTTACATGATTTGGAGAAGTAAAAAATGGCTCAAGAACCAAATGAGTTGAAAGTTTGAAACATATACCAATATATACATTGGCTAGAGTGTATATTCAGGCTGGATGGATTTGTCCTGTATTTCTGTACTTCAGGAGAAACAAGTATCAATTTGCCCATATTTAATTAATCTCTAGCCCTGAGAGAAATTTGATTCCATATAAAGCTACATGACAAATCACTCCTGATAAGAATTGTACAACAAGGAGGAGAATGTATGAGTATGGAATTTGTAAATAAACAGATGTATGGTGAATCCAGATATTGCTGAAATTCCTGAAGATGAGTTAACACAATGCAGGCCTTGACAAACCTTTTTTTTGCCTGCCCAGTCATCCACTTGACTTTCAGATTTAAGTGCTCAATCCAAGTGCCTGATCTAGACGCAAGTTGTTTTTTGTTAGTCGATCATTGCAAAAAGAACAGGCACTGCCCGATCAAGCAGGTTGGTTTTTTTTTTCAGAGTGCCTGACAGCGATTTTTAGGTGCCACGGGCACTTAGGCACCAAGGTTTGTCGAGCCCTGCATAATGACACAAATGTTTCACCTTGAATGCTTATCCGGTATTCCAATCAGGCTTAGTTGTCAGTGTTGTATGTACCATGTATATTGTTTGTACAGTGTAATTTAAATTTTTATCATTTTATGTTAGTGTATAGTAATTAGACTAGTGCTGCAGTAGATATTTCTGTATGAGTGGTATTGAGGAATAGTTTTGAGGTCTTGGAAAGTCAAAGTGATCCCATGAAGTTTTGGTGAGTTGAACTCTTGCATGAAGCATAGTTGATTTTTCACCAATCACAATTGAATGCTGCAATTGACGTTCAACCAAATGAGCATCAAGTACATTGTATTGTGGCATTGCATCTGAATTTAGATTTGTCTTCAAGGCTCAAATTTCTTGAGTGACACATTTCTGCAGGGGGGGGGGGTTCCTTTTGGTACATAGTCCCCCTCCTAGATCAGCTGACTAGCCAGAAAAAAGGTCCCTTCTTCCTCTTCCCCCATAGGTATGCTAGTGTTACAGTGTTACTGTTGGTGTTTGTTCTATACATGTGCCTTACTCCTTTTCCACTATTTCAGCACACACTCAAATCACTGAAACTTCCATTTTACATTGATTATAAAAATTGACAGGGATGTAGTCGAGGCCGGCAGTTCTGAGTCACGAGGCCGCTAGAAAAATATTTTTCCCATAGAGTTTGTACACGTGACTCGGTCCAAGGCCAAGGCCAAGGCCGGCAAAATCCGACCTCGAGGTAGGCCTCGACTACATCCCTGAAAATTGATTGTCTTTTGTGTGATTTTGAGTTCTTTAGGCATCACCTCATTATTTTATTTCGTATTTACGAAAAACCTTACAATGAGAACGCCTGCTCCACGCATGCGCAGCCATATTCGTTTCTACGCACGGCGGGTAAAGCAACTTTCCCCAAGGTCGCAGCCAAAACCTACGTAAAAATTGTGATTTTTCGTCTCTTCATCTTTGTTTCCTCATTCAAACGGAAACATGGTGTTCTCCATTGTTCTGGTTTTACTGATTTTGATATTGGAGACTGTGGACGGAGATTTTCGTCGCTGAATCATTGAACATTCTACGGCAGCTAGGACGGCGTGAAGTCGCCGAATTCGAATGCGGCTAGCGCTGCTAGCACGCAGACACTGGAGTCGCCGAATGATCGAATGCGGCTAGAGACATGGGGTCCTAGAACAAGTTCAGCTTGGTTGCCCAAGTGGCAACTTTGGGCAATTTTGCTAATTTGCATAAATCCAAAATGGCCGCCAGGCGCCATCTTGAAAAATTAACTTTTGAACTCTTTGCCCCAGAATAGTGAATAATACCTCTTTTTAGGGGTTTTGGGGTGTGCTGAAGCCATTTCTACTATTTTCTTTGCAATATAAGGTCATCTTCAGGTCAAATCCAAGATGGCCGCCGGACGCCATCTTGAAAAATTGACTTTTCAATTCCTTGTCTGAGAATGATGAGTAGTACCTCTTTTCAGGGGTTTTGGAGGGTGCTGAATCCATTTCTGTTATTATTTTTGCAATATAAGGTTATCTTCAGGTCAAATCCAAGATAGCCGCCAGACGCCATCTTGAAAAATTGACCTTTTGAGACCTTGGGATTATCGCGACGTCTAGCACGCAGCCTGGGATGATTACTCTCACATTCCCTGGGCTCACTACCAAATAGTCCAAGTCTGTTGGCAATAACAGGGCTATTCCACTTCTGCACTATACCGGCCCTAAGAAGGTGACGCCCCATTCAGTGCATACTGGCAAGTCTACAGGAATCAGTTATACTGAAGTGTGTGCTCAACAGGACGCTTTACTGACTGCACAACAGATGGACACACAGTATCTCAACAGCTTGAGTCAAGGGCAAGATGCTATGGAATAGAATGGCTTTAACAATCAGCTATCCAGGAAGCAGGAAGCACTCAAACCTGCAAACATCTAAATGTTTTGTCCTTTGATTGATGCACCACCCTCTCATCTAGAAACCATCTTCACTCACATACATGCAGGAAGTCATTAGTTGACATGGGGATGGAAAAGGTTCATGTGTGCATGGACATGCAGTTGTTCGTAGTAACCGAGCAAGTGTGCTGGTACCAGCCCATACAGTTCCATAATGTCATCGTCCATACGGCCGACATTTGTTTGAAGCAGCTGACCCTCAAACGCATGATGAAGTACTTCTTCCTCGGTGGCCATGCGCAGTACGCAAGGTACCTCACTCAGTACCTCTTGGAGATGCGTGAGCTTCATGCTGAAGACAGACTGGACCTTGTCTGTCGGCACCATGATGGATACTGGAATGCTGTCTCTGCTGACCAGTTTGGAGAGCAAACTGCCATCAAAATCGGCAAAGGAGCGCTCAAGGGTATGACTCTTTCACCTGAGCTAGTGAATGAGTGGATTGAAGCCTTCCCTATCACCGTCCACGTGTCTGATCGCATAGACTACATTTTCTCTGTTTGGACTCCAGAACAGTCGAAACAAAAGCAACACAAGGAGGAGTTGACACATCGGCGCATCTTGGATGCCAATGATCGTAGTCTCATTGATGCAGAAGTGGGGAAATATCCACACCCACTGGAAGATAGCCGTCCCCATCTATACAATCCCGTAACTGGCCAAATTGCCCCCAGTGATGTGAATGTGGCAGAATCAGTTATGATTGGAGACAAATTGAAGAACAAATACATCAACAAACTCCCTAGTGGATTCTGCAGTAGCCCAATTAAGACAATGTGTGTGCTCAAGAATCAGGTGAAATGCAAAAAAAGCCACATCAGTAATAGACCTTGAGAGCATTTATCTTCGGCTACTGCATGGCCCCGGGGGGGGGGGGGGGCAGTCAAATATAATGCTGTACACATGCGTGACCAAATTATTTCTAGACACCCCCTAAACACGTTTTTCTCTGTTTTTCGCGGGCTTCATTTACACATTTTGGCCCCTAAACAAGTTGTCGCCAGAATATGACCCCTAAACAAGTTTTGTCTACTTGCTAACAATAAGCTTAAATAGACAAAAGCTTGGGGGAAAAAAACATACCCTAAACACGTTTGGCCAGTCTTAAAAACAAAAAGCTTTGAAGAAAGAAACATACCCTAAATACGTTTGACCAGTCTTTCAAAACCACCCTTTTTTTGGAAAATCTGTGTTTTTGATACCCTTAACGAGTGCACGCGCGGCCCGCGGCTAAAACTGAAAAAACACCCCTTTAAAAGCGTTTTTTTGGTCACGCATGTGTACAGCAATAAATTTGACTGGCCCCCCCGAGTCGCTTTTTGCCTACGAGCTGTGTGCAGTACTTTCCTCACTAATTGATGAGCATAGTTGTCTCCTCAAACCTAACAACTCGGGTCTAGTAAAACGTCTTGGTGTATCTGAGATCTCACCCAAAGCTGCAGACACATTCATCGTGGATGTTTCACAGCTGTTCTACCATGTGGCAACATGGTGGCACTCCATCAGATCTGATCGCATTCATCCAAGGTCCTTTGAGTCAGATGGTACTAAGAAAATTGTTGTTTTCGACAAGTACAAAAGCGTTTCTACCAAGGATCATGAGAGAATGCGAAGGGCTGGTGAAGTTATCATAGACTATGAGTTCTCCATCACCAGTCATTTGCCTAAGAGAGATGTAATCATGAAGAGTAAGAACAACAAACGGAGGCTGGCAAGCGTGCTGAGTACCTCCGGTCTAGGGGAGCATGCGACAATGGAGACTCTTGATGATGGTATATTTGGTCATGTAGACGCAGATGTCACCATGATCTCCTGTCCTGCAGGCTGCTAGCTGTGGCCAGAATGTGATTTGTGTGCTTAGCGATGACACAGACGCTTTTGTTCTACTTGTCTATTGAGTTTATCAAGCAGAGTTATAGTGCAAGGTACGAATGGAGCTATGGGATGCATGGTACAGTGCTGGATATCAATGCAACCTGTGCTGACCTGGGAGCAAAATGTTTGCAGTTGCTTGGTGTGCATGCCCTCAGTGGATGCGATATGAGATCATATCTATAAGGCAGAGGCAAGATAATTGCATTAAACACACTACTCGCTGGGGATTTTCCAGGTTTGGTTACCACACTTAGAGTGGTAGGCCACTCCCACAGATCTGATTGAAGCAGCAAAACCCTTCTTTCTTGCTCTGTATGGTCAGCCACCAGACACATCTATGGAGTCTGCCCAATTTCGCTCTCTTCCCCAAGAAGAAGAAGAATCCAAAAGTAATGGCCCTGCCTCCAACATCTGATAACCTGTTGCTGCATGTGCTTCGGGCTCATTTACAAGTGATGTTATGGAAAGCTGTAAACCTCCCAGCCCCACCCGATGAGTCAGGGGATATTACTCACTTTGGATGGGAGATCCTAGATGACATCCTGACCCCGTAGCTAAGGGTGACCCTTCTCCACATGAACTGATTGATGTGATTTGTTGTCAGTGCAGGGCACATGACAAGAAATGCAGCCCCGAGGCATGTGGATGTCACAAAGAGCATTTGTCCTAACATTTTGCAACTGTTTTGGTAAAGTTAGGTGCTGCAATCCAAACACTGTCAGTCAACATATCAAGACTGGAAATGACGAACGTTTTGAGATGTAGGATGTAGAGGAAGAGGGTTTTAAGCAGGGTTTAGATAAGAAGGGTGAAGACCAAGAGGATGAGGATTTTCCTGAATACCTTGAGGACGAACGAGAGTTAGAATGAACAGGTAAACCTCCCAAATATGGTATTTATTGGGGGTTGAGCCTACATGTAAAAAAATTGCTACACTTTTGAGACACCTCCTGTGACACCAAAGAATATTTAGCCAAGAAGTTGAATGTTGCACGAATTTAGTTGAAAACAAAACTCCCTGGCACTAATTAGTCAATCTGTGTCATATTTCGACATAGACTGGGATATAGCATACGACCTACACCATATAAATCGGGTGTAATGAAACAGACCAGGGTGAATGAAACGTTTTTCTTTATTTTTCCTTTATGTTTTGGGGATTCATAATGGCTAATCTGACAGCCATCTTGGATTTGACCTAACCTCCCTTACAAAAATGAGCCATGGTAATACCATGGTTTTGACCAATATACCATGGTATTTTGGTCAATATCATGGTACTACCATGGTGTTTCCATTGTTTAAGATTGTTCATTTTTATAACTAGGGCTTGATATTTTATTTTAAAAATTATACCAGAAATGTATTCTTACACCTAAAAAACCCTTCAAAGAGGTCTCATCAGTCGAGGGCATGTGGTTCAAAAGCTCAATTTTTTTCAAGATGGCACCTGGCGGCCATTTTGGATTTGACTTGAGGATGACTTTGTATTACAAAAATGACAGAATGGATTCTACACACACCAAAATCCCTTACATTTACTCTTTTACATTAGTCTACGACAAGTGGTTCAAAGCTTATTTTTTCAAGATGGCGTCTGGCGGCCATCTTGGAATCTTCGATTTGACCTGAAGATGACCTTATATGGCAAAAATAATAACAGAAATGGATTCAGCAACCCCCAAAACCCCTGAAAAGAGATACTACTCATTATTCTCAGGCAAAGGATTGAAAAGTTAATTTTTCAAGATGGCGTCCGGCGGCCATCTTGGATTTGACCTGAAGATGACCGTATATTGCAAAAATAATAGTAGAAATGGCTTTAGCACACCCTAAAACCCCTAAAACGAGGTATTATTCATCATTCTGGGGCAAAGAGTTAAAAAGTTAATTTTTCAAGATGGCGCCTGGTGGCCATTTTGGATTTATGCAAATTACAAAAATTGCCCAAAGTTGCCATTTGGGCAACCAAGCTGAATTTGTTCTAGGACCCCATGGGAACACAAATCAACAAAAAAACTTCATAGGAAAGAACATTTCTAGGTTCGGAAAATGTCAAATCGACTAGACGGCGTGAAGTCGCCGAATTCGAATGCGGCTAGCGCGGCTAGCACGCAGACACTGAAGTCGCCGAATGATCGAATGCGGCTAGCACGCAGACACTGCCGTATGCGGCTAAGCCCGCGGGGCAATAGCCGACAAGCAAGACGTTGCTTCTATCGGTACAGTACTACGGAGCGTAGAGCTCAATTTTGAAAGAAATAAACTGCCGTATCCGGCTATGTCCGGGGCAGCAGCCGACAAGCAACATCCAACAACAGTAATGAGGTCGTCGTGAATTCGGCGAATGCCTCCAGCACGACACTGCCGTATCCGGCTAAGCCCGGGGCAGCAGCCAGCAAGCAAGCCGTTGTTTTATGCTTTTATCAACACTACGGAGAGTAAGGACATGATCATGGTAGAGTAAGAGCTCACCTGGGATAGACATGCGGAGCGCCGTTAGGGGGCCTAAGTGCTCATCGGCGTATAAGGACAAGTCTCCCGCTATATGGGCCTAAGTGCCACGCGTGGAGCAAAACTGCAACTCAGTCCCTGTCGCAATAAACTGGGTCGGGACAGAAATGTAACCTGTTAAAGGGAATGATAAAGCGGCTTCACAACAGAACAGCCGCAGGTCACGATGAGTATTATTACTACATCGAAAACCGACATTATAAATGTCAATTCCAGACCAAGTTGTACGTGGTAGAATATTCGCCCGGTGATACATGTATCTGAAAACGTTGATACGGACATGATTGTGGAAGTCATGAATATCCAAATTATGAATGTGAATATGATGAAACGGCACTACATTATTTTGATCCATATGGATCTATCCATATGAGTGGACATTGATACAGAGAACGACGAGCTAGATATGAGGGATGGCACTGCATGGCAGAGAACCCGCCCCAATAAGCCTGAATTTTTTGGGCATGCAGAATGTCTCAGCACTGGCAGCCAAATTTACCAAACTGGTAGTTGGTTACACAGTCAATGTTAACAATGCCATATCAACATTGTATGTTGAACACTCAGTTGGACGGGAAGAGAATCGTGATTACGAATGAAAAGTATCCTCTACCCAAGTTTTTCTAGTGGTCATCTGGATGTTCCTAAAGTGAACTCTGTTATTTAGGACAACTCGCCCATCTGTTATTTAGGACAACTCGCCCATTTATACACAGCAAAGATCTGCAACTCCAGAGTGTTCAAAGTTGCTGACTCAGTGCTCAGGGCATGATTAAGTGCTTTTTATCCAGCTATAGATGCTGGGCAACAGGCTTTCTTAGCATTGTTAAATTTGAGCACTACATAAGGAGCCGATTTAGCCAGAGATCAAATTACTGTATGCTAATTTATGCATACCAGCAAATCCGATTACCAAATTTTGTTCGGTGATGTCTTGAGCAATAATTACAGATCTCAGAAACGAGCAAATAGAGCTGCGTCGAGTGTGATAAAAAGGGCATGCTCAATCTGCAGTATATGCCAACAATGCCAATAGGGCTACAAAATACCATGTCGCCAATAATACGAGAGGGCCGGCTGGACATGTTATACATGCAAGCCTGGGAACTAGAAATCCCGGATTTCATCGAATACAAGTATTAGGCCCACGCCCGTGGAGTCAGAGACGACATCCACCTCCGCGCAGTGACACAAAACTAGTCCAGACCATGCACCGCCACAGGGCGGCACCGAGTCAGATATAATAACTACCACGTTACCCTAAGGGGTATAGGTAGAATATGTTCATCATTTGGAATTTCAAGCAAATAAAGTTTGCTTTAAACTAAGGCCTTGCATGGGTGGCTGAGACAATTTTCATGATTGGTGCTGGTGTCGGATCACTTCAAACCCGTTCTTTTTATCAGCAATACGACGACTCGACGAGGCTACAAAGTGAATTTGATGAAAGCCTCGTGCCTCAAGATCAAAACCAAAATATATGGCAGCAATACAGATCCTGAAATCTGATTTCAAGAATGATGATTTTCAAACATCTTTACACGGCCGAAAACTAACGGCAGTGTATCTAATTTTTGATCTATCGGATCTAAATAAGAGCTTTATTGCACAACACTTTAAAATGGATACATTTCATACTGCAAAGTACCGTATGCAGTGAATTTCATGTGGATCATAATTGGTCTC
Organism: Eucidaris tribuloides; assembly: GCA_001188425.1. Classification (NCBI taxonomy): domain Eukaryota; kingdom Metazoa; phylum Echinodermata; class Echinoidea; order Cidaroida; family Cidaridae; genus Eucidaris; species Eucidaris tribuloides. Next base: position 27,396 of record JZLH01S0199029.1, read on the forward strand.
AGTCGACCTTAGGGGCACTATACTGTAGTGTACCCACTCACCCAGATCACTGAAATTATCGCAATTATAATTTATGGAATTATTAAAGGTAACTAACAATGGGCGTATAGCACTGCACCCAAACTGTTTATATCCACATGACACAGGTGAATTTTGAAATCAGTGTTTGCCCCTCTCAAAGAAGTTTGCCACACTGTTTTGGGGTATACTCTTGTGACTGCATTAATTGGGCATCACAAAACTTCAGCTGAGCTAGCAGTTCAAGTGACAACTGAAATGTTTTCTGATCTATGATGAATAATTGGTCTTGGAGGCTACACTATCACTGTAATTCGTGGTTTCATATAAAACAAAATAGGCCTATAGATGTTATGCCTGATGAGAAAGCACAGGATTTTCAGAGTTGTAAAGACGAATGACTTAAAGGGAAACCTTTCATCAAGGAGGTAGCTAAGATGATTGTGGAAATCGTAGCATCCGTTCCAGCTGCATAATATGGCCCTCTTCATTATATTAGTCTTGAGTTGAAACAAATTACAGCTCTTTGAGCCAAATATGGGCATTTTGATAGAACATTGAAACTATTGAATGAAGCTTAACAGGAGCTATTATGGTGGATAGAGAACATTCACTAATCATACTCCCCCCATACGCAACGGAAAAGTGTGGACATTCGATCAGATGCCAGTGGTACTGGTTAATGGGGAGCCATAAAATGGCACACTCACACAGGTGTCAGATGGAATGAGATAGTTAAGAAAAGACAGTGTAGGCCTATATTGAAGCAGTTGAATTTGCTT
>JZLH01S0199029.1:38707-50885 GCA_001188425.1 Eucidaris tribuloides
CAAGAAAGTGCGGACGCACGGAAGTACGGACGTACGGACGCACGGACGTACGGACGGACAACCCGAAAACATAATGCCTGCGGCTCCCTTACGGGGCGGAGGCATAAAAAGTTAAGAAAATAAAATGGGCTTTCTAAATCTGAACACTAAATACAGAATGATACTTGATTTTGGATTTAATTTAGCAGCCTATCAGAGGGGCATATTTTTGAGGGGGGGGGGTGGGGGACATGCTGTAAATGACAGAATATATGCATTTTTGTAAGCAGGAAATAGAACAATGTAATATGACGTATCTTACAGCCCTATCCTGCAAGACCACGGAAAGGTGGTTGTACAGTAAGTTACTATCTCCAGTAGATTACAAAACATATGATACATTGTTTTACAGGGTTGAGTCAACAATATGGTTGGTAGGTACTGGTCATAAGTTTCTGCTGATGTTAAACTTAAAATAAACTGAAAAAGGTCTTCCTGATTGACTATATAGATGTATTTGTATTTTTCAGATTCCGGAAACTATACCTACATTGAATCTTCTGGTAAGACAAAGGGACAGACAGCGGAATTACAAAGTGCAATTTTCCAGAGAAGTGGTGCCTTGTGCAAACTTCAGTTTCACTACTACATGAATGGCAGCGATGTCGGCACTCTCAAAGTACTGGTTGCCATGGAAACCCAGAGGTACACGGCGTGGGAACGCACAGGGAGTCAAGGACCTGAGTAAGTACCTGAAATCACTTGGCAGTTTTAGATTGTGCTATCAATGCACCACACTACTACTACTGTATTTATCGCAACTACTTCTGTTACTGCAACAACTAGTGCTGCTGCTACAACATACTACTACTGCTAGTACTACTATTTCTTCTAATACTGCTACTATTAATTCTACTACTACTACTGCTGCTGCTGCTATTACTACTTCTTCTACTGCTACTGCTAGTACTGCTACTACTTCTACTACTACTATTACTACTGCTACTACTACTTCTACTACTACTGAAGGAATGTGAAATTTATCAATAATATTTTGAGATTCATACATAAGTGATGTTACATTCGGTAGAGGGTATAGTACAGTGTTCTATACTGTAGTACTACAACACACAGGCAAAGAGAAAGTAGTGCCAAGATGCCAAGCGTCTCGGGCCTAAAACCACAAATTTCAAGTGAAAACCCCCATAACTTGCCACAAAAAGTCTTTCCGCAAGGAAAATAGTCTATTTAATTTGGTATTAATTAGTTTATATTGTGTTTTGCTTAATCTGAATGACTGTAGGAATTATGATTCTCATTATCATACGAGTAATTACCAAATATAAATATATCATGAGGGATAATGTGATGTAGAGGATAAATATTAGATCAGCCATGTGGTGTAAACAGTTGCCAACATGTGATTCTGGAAGCTGTTCTGGGGATGAAAGATTGCTAGCAGAGAAGCTTTGAGGGAGAGGCAGCAATCACCAATTGTGGGAGAATTATGCAGTTCGAGAAGCTAGAAGCTGATCTATCGCAGGGTAGGAGTACTCATCCGATGGCGATGGTAGTGATCGGCTAGCGGATATCGACCCTGGAATAAAATTATTAACTGCAGATGCGAGTGAAGACTCATTTATTTGAGTACGTGGACCTACAGACACTAATACTGTCAACACATACACACACACGGGTAGAACACCCCTAATACGACACTACTACTGCTAGAACTGCTAGTACTACAATATACTACTACTATTACTACTACTTTTGCTGCTTCTACTACTACTACTACTGCTAGTACTGCTAGTACTGCTATATACTACTACTACTACTACTACTACTACTACTACTACTACTACTACTACTACTACTACTACTACTACTACTATTACTACTACTACTACTACTACTACTACTACTACTATTACTACTACTACTACTACTACTACTACTACTACATGTACTATTAGACTTGCTGTATTTTCTACCATTTCTCCCACTGCTACTTATATACCACTAAAAACATCTTGCAACTACCACCACAATCACTATTACTACCACTTCCTTCACCATCTACCAATGCCACAATCATGCCCATTACCACACTACCCACATGATCACTGCTTCTACTTTTCATTGGTACCACTAGCATAATATCAGCATATATTTAGCCTTAATTTAACAAATGCTATCACCTTTTCTTCATTTCTTTCTCTCTGTTGATCTTTAAAGGGCTATATAGCCTATTACAAAGATGAAAATAATAATTTTATGTCAGTATTAGCACAAATAACAGAAAGTGAAAAAAAGAAAAAAAGTGTAGTTGTAAGCATGTATCAGCCAATTAGCACACAGATTTGAATGAACTCGTATTGTGTTTTGAGTGGCGAGTTATTTCAAAAATACAATTTGCATTTTCTTTTCCCATTTGTTACTTCACCAGATGGACCAATGAACTCTTGTTGTTAGGATCACTCCAGACACCTTTTCAGATCATCTTTGAGGCCACCTTGACTGGGGGAGATGAAGGAGACATTGCCTTGGATTCCATACAGCTACAAGACTGTACACCAGGTGAGAGGTTGATAATTAGTTTCAGTGCTCAAAATGTACCAGGGGATAAGGGCCAGAAGCTCCGTAACCTGAAAACAAAAGCTCAGCTCAAATATTTGAAGGGCCTTTTCCCCCTGTAGTTGTAGAAAATTTGCTCCCGTTATCACGTGTTCGGAAAATTTTTGCCAATAAATTTATCGAGTCTCGATGCCTTTCCAAAGAGGTGGGTTGTGAAAAATTGTCATTTGGGGCGCTTTTTGTCAGCAATCGAAGACACACACACACAAACACAAAACACACACACACAAAGTCACACTCACACAAACAGACACAAAATGCAGACATGCATGAACACATACAGACATACACACAGACACTTTGACAGACCACACAGTAGTACACCATGTCAATTTACTTTGATTTATAGCAGAACTATAATTATTATGAGGTCCACTCATACAGATGACCCCCTGATTTGTACCCTGAAATGAATTTATGACACATAAATATCATTTGTAATTGATACCTACAGACAGTCATGTACACAGATTTGACAAATGGCGTAAACATCATAAAAATACTGTGCGGAGAGTGTTTGTTGAACTAAGTTCAGCAGATGCAGCTAGGAACTTGCATTTGTTATACCACTTTCATACTGAAGGCGAAGTGGAGTAACTCCGAAGTAAGTCTGGAGTAAGTTGATACGCTTATACTGCGGACCGAATTTATGGTACCTTTCGTACTTGCAAGCACCACAGCGGTATATCCGCACTCGTTTCCATGGTTTACATGCGAGTTTGCGCCATTATATGTGGCCGAATCCCGGGGCCCAATTTTCCCAATGAGCGTTTGCACAAAGTTTGGGAAAATGTAAGCATGCACGAGATTACCACGATAAGCCGATACCGCATTTCCAGTCAGCAGTTACTCCACTTGTAGCCCTCTTCTCGAAGTGGGTTGAGTACTCCACTTTGAATCCGGATCGAAAAATTTTCAGAATTTTCATACTGTCCTCAGAAGTGGAGTAACTCCTTCTGGACTCCAGAGTAACTCCGCTTCAGCTGTCAGTATGAAAGGGATTCAAGATGACTCTGATATACAGTGCACTCTGATTGATGACGCCAAATAGCAGCTTAGTCAATAGCGCCTGTGTAATCCACATTAAAGAGGCAAGGGTGTGAAATGCCTCCATTATGAGTCGGTAACTGGTTTTATGGTCATTGGATTTGTTTTGAAAATGAAAGCAGCTGTGAGGTTTTTTTTTTCCGGTCAAGGCCCAAATGAAATATTGAGGAGCATCTTGGATGCCTTTTTGATTACACAGTATGGTGTGTAGTGTAAAATTAAAGTTTATTTAATATTTCCCCTTTTATTTATGAGTAATTGTATTGTGGTATTCCTAGAGTGGAAAAATGGGGAGGGGGCAGAGGTTCAGGGGAAGCACTTGGCCCCCAAATATTTCCAACTTGCATGTGCCCTTAAGTGCTCTTTCTGACATGATAGTGCCCTTTTTTTGGCCACCAGCCCCCCCCCAAAAAAAAAAAACAACAACAACAACAACAACAACAACAATGGACCCCGTGCCTGCGCTATTCATCAAAGAATAAAATTAATCAAAGTTTATTCAATATCAATTGTTCATGTCTTGTAGAATTGATTGTAAGCAACATTTAACAAACAATGAAGTCTTTCTTTTCCACATCAATGAAAAGGGACAAATGCACAAGCCTTTACCAACAAGATTATTTAAATGCATTTATTTCAAATAATTTCTGAAGGTTTTTCCAAAGAAATCAAAAGAGATATGCTTACCTTAACTCTGTCAATACCATTGTAACTGAAGTCTATATTCTGAGTGTGGTAATGAAAGAGTTAAAATTGTATCAGTGCTGTTGAGAAATTCAAATTTACAGTTAATTTGATTATAAGATCTGATACAGTATGAAGTAGGGATTAATTTTCAGATAGCGATGTTATGTCCTATTGTAAAAAATTTTTTAAAAAATGAAGGATTGTAAGTACCAAAAAACCCCACATGTCTCTGACCTGATCGGCATATGCAGCTCTCAGATCTGCCTTCTCTCAAAATAGGTTCTGCTCTGATCAGAAGATTGAGCCTTTTCTTGATTCACGGCAAATTCAAACAAAATGTCAAGGCTTTTGATAAATCAGCCGTACAAATTGCAGCTCATGACTCTGTTTGAAAGGGGTATATAGGAATCTAAGACAGTATATAGCCTCTTTTGCCCCTTCATAATCTATCTTCAGCAAGTGTATGAGATGTATGGGTTATGGTGGTGAAGCAAAACTAATAATAATTTTAAAATCAGCCTATACTGTTTCTTTCATAAGTGGAACAGGTCTTGTTTATTGATTCTAAAATTAGTGTTATTTTGATCAAAATTGCTTAAATACACTAAACCCTACAAAAACCTCCACTTGTAAAAGATTTGCAGTAACATAGTACCTGTATAAAATAATTAAATTAAGTTTTAAGGTTACATGCATGTCTCCTCCTCTGTGAATCGAACCATGACCCCTCATAAGCTCAGAAATATCCCTTTTTTCCCCAGATTTTTGTGAGTCATTTTGACAGACTTAAATTCTCCTTCCTGGTAGAGATAGACAGGAGTTAGCCTTCTAAATCCCCTTAGTCCCACTAATAGACATTCACAGGTTCTGGTGCATTTCCTATATCAGAGATATACCTGTTGATCGACATGCTTGTAGATATACTTGTCATGCAATCATAAACTGTCCATAATGGAAATATTTCATAATTGGCTTTTAAAAATGAATTTAAAGGGGAATAAAACCCAGATATCTTGCTAAATTCAGAGAGTCCAGAACAATACAAGATGGAAAATAGTGAAAGTTAGAGCAAATTTGGTTGAACGGTTCAAGAGTTATGATTGTTCAAAGTTTATTTAATCCTTGTTATGGAGAATCCTTAAATTGGTAACTCTAACCCACTTTTTCCAGATTGAAAGTGTGGAGATAACTTCCCATTGGATTTGTACAACAAATTCTTCAATAATTTGCAGTTTTCTGAAGTGTCAGTTGAGGAAGTATCTAATGTCTTTCAGAAACATGTAGAATCATTTTTTTGCTAGGATATACAGTTGCACAACCAACGCAACAAGCAAATCAGATATTTGATAAAAAGTGGAGAATAAGTTGAAAATCTTGTGTAGCAAAACGCAATGGAGAGTTCTCCACCTTTCATCTAAAAAGGTAGAGTTGCCATCTTAACAATCCTCCATAATTAGAATCGAATAAACTTTGAACAAACATAACTCTTGAACCGTTCAATTTGTTCAAACTTTCACTAATTTCCTTCTTGCATTGTTCTGTAATCTCTGAATGCAGGAATGTGTCTGGGTTTCTTTCCACTTTAAGCATTTTTGTTTCGTTTTTTATGTTTGTAGGCCTGTAACAACTTCAACAATGTCAAAAGTTCTCTACATTTTCATCACAAACTTGGTGCATGTGTATCTTTGGGTATCTTCAAATCTATTATTAATCCCAGTGTACTGTCCCACTGTGATATTTACCAGAGCTGTTCTGGCGGTCATTGGACTCTGAATGAAAGTCGTGTGTACTGTGGTGTTTACGATCAAAAGAAGATTACTCCATTTTGATACAAAGAGCTTTCCCCTTATTGAAGTGAATATACTGCACATTTACACGTTGTGTAATTGGTATTTGTTTTTTCCTACCTAAATATTTTCAATTGGTGTGCATTCAACCTTGCAAACTACAAATTTCAGTACAAAACTGGTTCTCACCAGTCATGCATTTTTACTAAATATAACTTACTACAGTTTATAGTGCCAATAAACGAGGAATAGATACTATATGTGCATATATTTCCATCAATCAACTGAACTTTAAGAGTGGCCTGATGTTTTCTAGAAAAGTGGAAGGAGCTTTAAATATCACTGGTTTCATCTTAGCCGACAGTTTTCATTGAAAATTCATTGTGGCATTTAAGATGGTTTTATAGTCTTGCAGATGTGAAAATAATCTGGAGGTTTTATTGGACCGTTTTTTATTTACCATTTGTCAGTAGTAAATGGGAATGAACTCTTATTACTACGTCAGTTGGAGAATTGGGGGATATATCCAATAATCTAGTGGATATAATACCCAAAACTGTTTTATTTCCCCAAAACTCTCATGGAACAAATTGTTAATAGCTAGAGCTGCAATTTGATCCATTTCATAGAAAAATCAATTCTGTAAGAAAAAAGTGCAATAAATAAAGAGATCAAAATGAGAAAGTAATGATTTGATGATGTTATGTTTTGAATTATAGGCCCTATATGTTTTAGTTGACTGTGTCCATAGAAAGAAAAATAAAATTAAAAAAATAACATCCTACTTGTATGTCAGTTGTGTTCCTGTACACTTAGGTGCATAATATCAAGGCTAGTTTACATAAGAAATCAAATCCTATTGTGATTAAAGTGTTTTATTTATATTCATGAAGCTTGGGTTTTGTATCAATATTGTACTAACAAGAACTTTATTGAGGCAAAAATTCTTAACAGTCCACCTACAGACACATGTAAGGAAAGAGTCATACAATGTAACCCAGTGAATGTTCTATCATCCTTTAAGTATGAACTAAGGGTGTATACACATTGTAGACAAAACTTCAGAATCTTTAAACAGCTTCATTTAATCTGGAAAATGCAGGCAAACATGGTGAATGAGAGATGCATTTGTAGGAAACTCACATATCCCTATTAATTAGCAGCAGTATCATGTTAAGACACCTGTTTTATCACATGGTTGGATTTACTTTGGAAGGATTGAATGAGTGTTCTACTGATAGCATGCAATCTGTCCTTATGTAGGATTATACTAATGACAGTCATTAATTAGATAGAGAAGTTACAAAAAACTTCTTTGATGTAAGTCTAATTTGGAATAGTTCAGGTCACCATCCTCTTTTTCAACTCATGTTAGTACCAGATCATTGATTGATTAACTGATTGACTGATTGACTGATTGATTGATTGATTGATTGATTGATTGATTGATTGATTGATTGATGATTGATTGATTGATTGATTGATTGATCCGTCGAATGATTACTAGTTAATTGATTTGATTGGTCAATGGATGGGTGATTTTAATATAGTAATATCTATGTTTATTTGTTTGCATGTCTTCTTTATACATTTATTTATTTATTTATTTATTTATTCATCTATTTATTTATGTTTCTGTTTATTTATCTATTTATTTATTTTTGAAGCTATGTGGTTTGTTTTATATCCATTGTTTTTATTCTTATTTATCTGTTTTTAGGGATTGAGTATTTTTCCATTCTATCAGACAACAAATTTACTTTAGAGTTTAGTTTCACATATACTTCATCTTCTTTTATAACATTTCTTCTATGTAATTGTGAAGCTCTAGGAGTATTAAAGTATTATGATGGGGATGAGTATCACCATGGTAACAACTAACATCCACAGAGTTATACTGGACACGAGATTTGCTCAAGAGCAAGAAGCGGAGTAGTTTCAGAGATATTTCTGTCTTTCCAGTTACACATGTACATGTACTTATTAGATTATTCATTCAACTTCAGCATTATTGGATTAAGCTAACAGATATTGGATAGAATTGCTGTGGTCAAATGTAACAAATTTGTATACAGAGAGTGTCCATCTTCTAAATGAACACAGATGCAAGAATGGATGAGACGAGCAAAGCCAGTATCAACGGCTTAGACTGTGAGCTGACATCAGCTATGTGACAGGATAAAAAAGGGTGAGCTGTTCTGGAAATCGACATTTACGATGAAATTCCTGCCATGAATGACATTGTTCAGATGCTGACGTGGGTATAGACCACTGTAATATTGACAATAAAACTCCAGCTAACTCATTGGTGACGATTTGATTTTAATGAAACGTGCATTCTCCATAGACCCCAGCCAGAGATATCTCGTTCTTAGTCTCCATTGGGTTAATATGTGCTGTTAAATTTGCATCAGTTATTGTTAGGGGAAGGTATTTTCTCCAACTCGGTCTCATTTTCTCTGTGGCAGTTTTCTGACATATCCAAGGGGGTGGATCATTTGCGAGGTATTCACACTGTTTAGGGAATGAAAGCTTGCTCCAGTTCAGTCCAGTAAATTTCAGCCATGCAGGTGATGTTTGCAAGAGAATGTGAAAGACAACAAAGAGTTGACAGGACAAATGCAAAGAATGAGAGATAAACCATGAGTTAGATTTAAAACAGCTATAGGTGGAAATAATAAGGGGGAAAGCTTAATTTTGTAACAAAAAATAATTTATAATTTGCCATCATTTTGTATTAGCTTTTGTTGTGATTAAAACAAAAAAAAGTTTCATAGATGTTTATAAGCAGAAACTCACTTAATGTAAATCAAACATGAAGATAATGGTTCCCCAAATTATATAAATTTTGAGCTGACTCAAGTAATGGTTCCCATTTTGAGGCAGCTTTTTTCAAAATTTCTCCTACACATTGATACTTACTGACAATTTAAAACAAAAAGGATTTGTCTTACTGCATTGACAGTTTGTTTCATTGATGGATGTAGTGTACATTTTTACCTTTGGTCCTAATGTATGTGCCACTAGTTTTTTTTTTTTTTTTTTTAAACTGTACAATTGAAAGATTGAAAAGTTATGTTCCTAAACATCTCATACTTGAACTTGAACCACAATTGTCTGGTTGTAACAGTGTTGATATTTTCCAGTTCAGATTCTGCCAATTGTGGAATAAAATCTCATTTGTGTCAGGTGAACTGTTCACTTCAGTAGGAGCATTTCATAAATCACTTTAATATGAGGGAGAGCACATCAAATCTCACCCTGTTACAGTGAAAATGTGCCTGCCAGGTCAGAAATTTGGAGTCAGGATATGCAGCGACAAGTTTTTGCGGTCCGACTTCGGTTGGGACGATTTATTTTGTTAGCTTCCGCAGCTCAAGTAAGACCGACAGCATGAAACGTGAAAGAATGGTAGACCTAACAAGTTCTGTCAAATTCTTGTCACTCATGTCCATGTACGTGTAGGTTGGGAATTCTACCATGTATTTGTCTTGTAGTTTCAAGAATTAAAGGTATTGTTTAGTATTTGTAAATGGTGAAAAATGAAAGTTTTTCACATTGTCTTTTTTTTTAGATAGATCGTATCATCCGCTAATGCCCTGAGAATCACACGCTCTAAAAACAATTCTGTTTCAGAGAAACTAATAAAAAGATGAATATGTTAGAGGCCTCAGACAATTTTGTCATAGGAGATGTACATAATATCTGCTCAGTGCTGTACTGATATCACAGTACTCAAAATAATTTTCAGTAGGTTTGATGTTGTTTGTTAATATCTCTCACAACAATCCTATACTTAGTGAAAAATCTGTCAGATCCACACAAACTGTGCTCTGGTTTATATCTTTGTCCATTCAAAACAGTCAGATTTTCTTTAAGGAATGAGTGCCAGACAAGGGGAATATTATGTAAAGTTATGTTTAACCCCTTTAATACTTCATATCAGAATATCTCATGCAAAATGTTTGGAGTTTTGTTGCAGTGGTAATGAGAGGATTTTTTTTTTCATTCAAAAGTTATGGGCATAGTGGAGAATAGTGTAAGGTTTGAAATTAATCCAGCAAATGTAGTCTGTACAATGTATTACTTCATACTCTTTAATCCAGATGAAGATAAAAAATACATGTACTACCAAATAATAACTTTAATTTGATAAGCTAATGTCTCCAAGTGCATTCTGTTTATTCAATTTATTCGAAATGTCAAGCCTTTTTCATCACCATGCTCTGGGGTATGTTCTCTCCAGAATTCTTGGAGAGCCACAAGAGATAACGTGAAATGTTTTGATTTGTTTTGATTAGGTAGATGAGCTTTTGAAATTGCTGCAGATTTAACCATATTAAAGGATATGCTGGATAGAAAAGAAAAATAATTTATTCTAAACCAGGTATTACATATGCATGCTGAGTTGAAGAAATGTGTATTTGTGTGTTCAACCCTAGCATTATACCCCGATATGAAAAAAATATATATGATGTATATATAAATTTACAGTAGAGTAATACAAAGTAAAAACAGGAGAAGGGTATCAGGTAGACAATCAGCTGAATTTCTGAAGCATTATCATATTATGTCGTTTGAATGTGTGTGTGTGTGTATCTTGCATACTGCATACATGTATGTTTGTATGTGTGTTTGTTTGTGTGTGTGTGTGTGTGTGTGTGTGTGTGTGTGTGTGTGTGTGTGTGTGTGTGTGTGTGTGTGTGTGTGTGTGTGTGTGTGTGTGTGTGTGTGTGTGTGTGTGTGTGTGTGTGTGTGTGTGTGTGTGTGTGTGTAGATAAAGATAGAGAGAGATGTTTAGAATATTTATTTTATTTATTTGTCAGGCATGACATGGCACATACCTGTTTATTTATATGGATTTTACAGCAGTAGAGAGATCTTCAGATGAAGTATTTCATAACATGCTCTAGAGACATAGGACTCCTCATTTTCAAATGAATGAACTGTTTTTGTGAGTAGGTAGACTGCAGTTTGTTGTTACCTTTGAACACTTTGCAAATTATGTTTTCTAAAAATGGAAACCAAATTTTATGGCAAATGTGATAAAAGAGACTGTGTTTACTGTATATGTAATGCCTTCAAACTTATTGCTTTCATTTATGAAATGGACTTCATGCATAGACAGACAAATTGAACTGTTGCCATGGGAGGAGTATAAATTTTATTATGTGCTTTCAAGAGACGTAGAGGTATGTCTCCTATGGACTTTTACTGTTGATTGCTATGGACATGTGGTATATTTAACTAGCGAGAATAAAAGACAAAATAAAAGAAGAATCTTCTTTAATGGACACCTCTAAAAAAAACTCACTCAAATTTTTCAACCAAATAGAAAAACACAAACTTATTTGTCATTTTAATCAATTTTTCTGAGCAGAAGTTTGATTGAAAAATCCAAAATTCTTTGAATGCTTGCAAACAAGTTCCCTCCACATATGTTTTGATGCTACCAATACCAAGGAGCAAAGCTCCTTGCCAATACTTATTTTTAAATGTAAATTCAATATGAAAGGTTTGCAGAGTAAAACAGAAGCACAGTAGAATCAAATTATAAGTGTTGTACAATATATTTGCAGTCCAGATTTAAAATTTATGAGCTTTTACATTTGAATGATGTACATGTATCGTTGTATGGACACATGATGGATAAAAATAGACAGGTAAATGTTATGAGTAATGTGCATGGAGAGGTTTGTTTTATTGGAATCAGTTGGAGATCTGAAGACATTGTGGAGTTACAGTGTTATTTAAAAAATACATGATTTGTAGGTAGTTGTCATATCTAGTTTTCTGTTTCCATTATCTATTGGTGTGATATAAAATCTTCACTGATTGAAATTGTACGACATATAAACTATAACACATGGTAAAGTGGATCATTCATGCTTACTCAGTACACTTTAAATATGTCGAATCAAATCTTGAATTATTGTTTTGTAAGCTGTGCTGACATGTTTTGGGGTAATTTTGTCACACTAGAAATCTCATTAGTCTATGAAGTCTAATCAGGTTGGTGAATAGTGAACACATTGTTGTGT